>RJWT010014624.1:0-20951 GCA_004365215.1 Cuniculus paca | reverse complement strand
GCAAAAAATGGACACAAATAAAAGTAGTAATAATTCAGTTCATATTATAATGGTAAGTGAATAGATGAATAGCTTTTCAGATATAGAATATAGAATTATGTACATATATATGTATATGTATTTGACTCAAATATTATATCTATCATTTTCCCTATTTTTAATTTATGAATTACAATGATGTAGATGAGAAGTTTAAATTTTATAATTAATTGAAATATTAAATACTTTTTATTATACAATTATATATGAATCATGATTTTTAAAGTATCTCTAGCTATTTAAATTCATTATTGGTTGTGTACAATTGGATTATGACACATACAGGACTTAATAGGAAATTACATAA
Organism: Cuniculus paca; assembly: GCA_004365215.1. Lineage (NCBI taxonomy): Eukaryota > Metazoa > Chordata > Mammalia > Rodentia > Cuniculidae > Cuniculus > Cuniculus paca. The sequence continues at coordinate 20,605 of RJWT010014624.1, read as the reverse complement.
AAAGCTAATATGCAGTTATACTCTTTTAGCACTACTTAGTACTATTTTATCAAGTACATTAAAAGTTAATAATAGTTCTGCATTTTAGTTAACACAGGAAGACAAAAAGCAACCCACAAAACAAAACAAATTAGAATAAATTCCTAAAAAATGAATGACAATTCAAAGCCTGCAGCAAAATAATGTTTCTAAAGAAATTCTAATATCATGCTATATCCATACAGTAAAAGTAAATATCTTGCTGAATGTTACTGCAAAGTTCAAGTTGGGGAAAAACACAAACAAACTCTAATAAAAAGTCGTATTCCAAAAAATTCTTGGTCACCCAATAAGCTGCAAAATGAAAAGAAATGCTTATAAAAGTTTTAATTTTGATCTTCAAATGCTACAAGATAGTTATCTCCAAAGTTTGGTAAATACCGATTGTAAAATTTGAAAGTCTTCCTTCCCTACAGCAATCTATAATATTGTTTTAATTGCTGACATTCAGTGTGCTACAACTTGGATCCCTGGGGTGTCCACACAGTGCATTGTGCTTATTCAAGTCTCTACTTCAACCTAAAACAACCCCTCAGTTTTTGTTTGTTCTGCTCCCCTTTACAGTACTTCATACATTTTTCATTACTATTTTGGAATCTCTTCCATCATCTATTATGCTCACTTCAAATTTTGGAGCTTGCATTTATTCATTTTGCTAATTCTTCCTTCAAGAGTATTATTGATCAACACTTCCAAGGGAAAGTTTTTGGTTATTTTGGCAGATAGTTAATTCTCTCCCTAATTATTTCTGTTATGTGATGCCAAGGTTCTTTACAAGTCCAATGTTTATGCAGCAAATTGCCACATACTTTCTGCCTTCCTCGTGTGTCCAACCTTGTATTAGACTCATGTAAACATGTATCACACAAATCAGGATATAAACTTATTTTATAGTTTTATTATATTGCCTAATGAGAGACAAGGAGACTGTTTTGTCTTTCAAGGATGTTATCAAGATCCATTCTCTACATTTTTCTATGCTGCCTTCTCATGATACTGAGTTTTTGTTTCTATGCCTGCTACCTCATTACTGAAAGGTAGCTTTTTAGTTCCAGACTTCATATTTCCATATACATTGGAAGGCAGGGAGAAAGAGAAGGTATGATGCTGGTTCTTTTCCAGATATTTTTTTCCACATCACAAAATGAATGATTTCTCAGAAGCAACCTAACGGACTTTCCCTGTGTAAAATTGACAGGACTGGGTATTTGAGTCACCACTAGCTACAAGGAAACCTGGGAAAATAAATTTCTGGTGAAGAGTAAAGCATGTGTTATGATTCCTGAGAATTTATTCAAATGATCTGAGAATAAAACAGACTTTTTTAAGAAAGAAGGTACAAGTTGGTATGCAAATAACTAAAATGTCTTGCTTTTCACAGAAAAGATCCAAGCATAAAAGTTGAAAGAGGTGGGTCACTGCTTTCATTGTTTTGTTTTGATTGGTTTTAATCTGTTTTCTTATTATTTGATTTCACTGTGTATGAGGATATGGACAGCTATTTTGAAGAGAACAAGAGACACTATGGAAGCCATTGTTGATTTCCTATTGTCTTGTTTTTAAGTCTTACAATGTTCTCATTCTATTGTTTTGATTGGTTTTATACTATTTTGTTTTGTTGGATTGTATTGTGTGAGAAGGTATGGACAACTATTATGAAGAAAACAAGAGACCTTATGGTAGCCACTGTTGATTTCCTGTTGTCTTGTTGTGAGGTCATGTGTTACTTGCATTGTTCAGTTCTGATTTGCTTTGTTCTGTTTTGTATTGTTTTATTCTCTTTAAAATAAAAAAAAAGAGGTGGGTCACTGTGGGATGACCCAGAAAGGTGTATCTCCTTCCTTCACTCCTCTCTTCTCTCTCTGCTTCCTGGAAACCATGATGTGAGCAGTTTTCCTCTGCCTGATCTTTCCACTATACCTCTTTCATCCAGGCCTCACCTACTAACAGCACATTTGGCTAAGGACTGATTCATCAGTGGGTTAATCCACTGATGGGAATAGTACCCTTATGATCCAAACGCCTTCCAAACAAGTGAGATTTTCGGACTACATACCAGATCCGAACTACAACAAACAATGTGTTTTATTCTTTCTTATGCTGCCATATTGCTATTTTGTCTGCTTTTGTTTCAAGTTGATGAACTCCCTTTAGCATTTCTTATAAAGCAGTGATAATGTTAATTTTCTCTTTCAACTATTGCTTGTCTGGGAAAGTCTTTGTTTCTCCTTCAAACAACACATTGAGTGAAAAAATTTTTTTGCCAGCTGTACCTCAGACAAAGAACTATTATCTATAATATATAAAGAACTCAAAAAAAAAAAATCAGACCCTCCCACATTTAAAGAACTGATCCAAAAATGGGCATCTGAAATAAAGAGACACTTCTCAGATGAAGAAGTAGAAACAACAAATAAATATATGTAAAAGTATTTAACATCACTGAACATTCGAGATATGCAAATTAATGCTGAGATTACATCTCACTTCAGAAAGAATGACTATTATCCATTAATCAACCAATAACAAATGCTGGTGGGTATGTGGGGGAAAAAGAGCCCTTCTCCACTATTGGTGGGAGTGTAGAATATTGCAGTCATTGTTGAAAACAGTGTGGAGATTCCTCAAAAACTAAAACTAGAGGTTTCATTAGACTCAGCCCTACCCCTTTTTGGTAGCTTCCTGAAAAAAATAAAAAACATCATGCCATAGTGATATATGCCTACCTATGTTTGCAGCACTACAGTTTGTAATAGGTAAATCTTGGAAACAGCCCAAATGTCCATCATCTGATGAATGGAAAAAAAACATTTTTTAAAAGAATAAAATTGAGTCTACTACTCAGTCATGAAGGATAAACTTGGGGCATTTCCCAGGGTAGGAACCTTGAGACCATACTCTTAAGTGAAATAAATCAAACACACATGTATTTATTGTATATATTGCATTGTTTTTCTGGTGTGAGAAACTGAAAGTGTAAATAAGAACCAGAATGTATACTAGATATTATGGAAAAGGAAGAAAATACTCAGTTGGGAAGGGGAACTAGGAGGGGGGAGGGGAAAAGGAAGGGAATAGAAAAAAGATAAAAGAGGGCTAAATAAAAATAAAGTTTTTGTAAATGAGAAGGGGAAAAGGGATTGAAGGGAGGATAAGGAACTGGGGGAAAAAGGGAGTTGAGATTAAGTTATTTACAAGTACAAAGTCCTTATGATGGGAGTGATCATTATGTATATTTCAAGTATATCAGTAAACTTGATTTAGTAATTGGAAGAATACTTTTGCAGCACTTTGTGTATAACATCCCTCTTCCTTTTTGCCATCAAGGTTTATACTGAGAAATCTGCTGGTAGTTTCATTCATGATGTTTCCCTTATGTATGAAAATGTCTTTCTGTCCTCCTTCTTCTCCTTCTCCTTCTTCTCCTCCTCCTCCTCCTCCTCCTTCTCCTTCTCCTTTTCCTTTTCCTCCTCCTTCTCATTCTCTTCCTCCTCCTTCTCCTCCTTCTCCTTCTTTTCCTTTTCTTGCTGCTTTCAAAGTTTTCTCTTTGAGAATTTGAATATAAGATGTCTTGGTGCAGATTTCTTGGGTTTATCTTATTTTGGGTCATTTGGGCCTCCTGAATCTGTATGCCCATTTCCTTTCCTGGATTTGGGAATTTTTCAGCTAACTACCCCTGCCAGGATGGGAGTTACGGCACAAGAGTGTTTCTACTTTCCCTATGAGTCTTGGTGAAACTAGAGTCACACATGCCAGTGTGCAGAATAATTTCTATCTCTTTGGAATTTCTCACAACAGGAGTTAATCTATGTATTCCTTTTGATTTGAAGTATCTATGGTGTGGAAAGAGTCAACTTCTTTCTATTCTGCCACATTTCTGTTGTCATCAACCTCATTTAATTTTTTAATAGATATCTGAAACTAACTACTGATTGGAAGGTATGTTAGTAGTAACCAACTCGTATGATAAGTGAGATTTAGATAAAAAAGAGGAAGGAAAATTACCCCAAAATAGTTCTAAAAGAGGTAGCTACAGATGAAGAAATGTTCATCAGATTAGACATGATATGGAAGTTTTGCATGCCAACAACTTGGAATCAGTCACAGCTCAGTTGTCAAGTTCCAGATAACTTAAGGTAATTTGTTATTTTTCTTAGAATCTTAGTTTCTTTAAGATTATTAGCTTTAAAAGAGTTGTTTGTACATAGTATACTTATAAACATAAAATTAGTTATTCTTTTAGTTCCCCAGATCATCTTTGTTATTTTTTCTTTATTGCTTTTAGAATATAAAAATCTGTGAAAATTATCTACATCCATTGACATAATCTGTATCTCTTGGAGGTATAAATTTAGTTTAGTGAAATTTAAAATACTTTTTTTGTGTGTGAAATTTAAAATAAATCCTAGAATCAGAAATCTGATTTTTTTTAGTTTATTTATAAGAATCACAGTTGGTCCTGAAAAGAAAATGAACTACTTTTATATTTGGTTCTCAGTTGTAATTCCAAAAAATAGTAATTTTAATTAAGAGATTTCCATAATTGACTGTTGGAAAAGATTATAAAAATTTTAAGTCAGGCCAGTTTTCAATTTCTTAGTTGTTTAATGAACATTTTGCCACCCTATTTCCTATCATATTTCTATCAGCTACCACATTCCAATAAAATAATCAGTCATTTGTATTTGATTTTCCTATTACCTGCAACAACTTATGGGTATATTAGTAACAATTTAGTTCTTTTTAATATTTTGAATATTTGTTTAATATGCATAAAAGTCAAATATGATTATGAATGCAAAATAACTGAATAGTTTTTGTATAGATTTATTATGTATATATATCATTATCATGACTCTTTTCATAGTTTAACAATATTCTGAAAATAAAGAATGCCCTGAAATTCCTATTTATCCTATTATACATCCAAATTTTTTCCTCAGATTTTCTACCCTTGTTTTTATCTCTGTTGTTATTTTTATGAAGCTTAAGAGTCCTCATGACTAGTTTGCTTTTAACATCTAAACTGGTGTTAAAGCTATGTTCCCTCAGAAACCAACCACAATTCTGGGTATTTCTGAGACAGAGTTCACTTCTGACAATTTGTTAAAATACTCAGAGAATTTATCACAACCATTTTACTCCCAATTCTAGTTTATGACTGTGAAAAGATAAAATCGACCAAAGGAAGAGGTGCAGAAGAGTGAGGAGAATCCCCAGGGCAGATCGTCTCATTGTCCTCTGCCAGTGGAGCTATGTGAATAATGTTTTCTTCTATCAATCATGTGTGATAAACACATAGATTGGAGCCAACCATGAAAACTCACCAAGCTTTGGTATCTAAAAGTTTTATTGGGCCTCAGTCTAACATTCATTTGGAAGGCTACCTGCTACGTGGCTGACTATGATCTTCCAGAGGAACAGCTGATTGTATTGGTCCAAGTCATTTCAATGGAAATCACACTTTATCACAGACTGTGGAACGTGGGTCAAAGATCCCAGGAAAACAGGACTTCTTTTTAATCAGGCAGGACATTCCAAGGCCTATGAGGTCAAATCTTAAGAGTCATTGAACAACAAAGGTTAATCTTTCTCTTCTATGTGGCTCATTCTTAGGTGCACGGGTCCTAAGTTCAAACCATCATCACTTTGCTTTCAGTTACTTTTTTTAAAAATTCTTTTTATTTTAAAAAGAATAAAAACGATGATACAGAATTTCAGAACAAGATCACAGGAGATTAACAATGGTTAATATATTGCATATTGGTATCTTCAAAGTAGCTGCTCAGATTACAAGATATAGACATGAAAAATTGATCAAACAGTGTAAGCACAAACTGTTTTTGATGAACTAATAGATTCCCTATTTCCTATTATAGTTCCTAAAAGTCACTTTACACCAAAAAGCCAGAAAGGCAAAATGAATCATTTCCCCTCTTTTAAAATACTGTGATATAAAGTAGCAGATATATAGAATGAAAAAGTCTAGATGTGTAATATACAACATTGGACTATAAGTAATAAGGTTGTTCTGTATATGGGGAAAACCCTTACCTTTTAAAACTCTTATATTGTGAGAGAAGTAAGATACTAACATTTAAAAAATATTCTAGAATTTCAAGTGAAAAAATGTAACAACAGTTTTTAATTATACTAAGAATAAAATTCAAACTCCTTTTCATGTCCTGCAAATTGACTGTGATCATTCAGGTTGTACATATACGAAAGGACATTATCTACCTGATATAGTCTTATGGCAGGACCTTCTGATATTTCACACACTATTGATTCCGTCATTTTTTTCTGTGTCCCTGCACCTTCAAGTCATCCTAGGGTCAAAGCATTTTCATTTTCTGCCCCCTTGTTGGGGACATTTTTGGATGGTTAATGTATTTTTCATCCAATAATTAGCTTGAATATTATTTCCTCATAGAAAATTTTCTCTCTGCCTGTAGTAGTTTTCTTCTTTTAGTCCTTGTGGGTCATTACTATATTCTATTCAAGTAATACTCTTGCACAGTTTTGTTATGTTTACTTTCTTATATCTGTCATTGTCCACTAGAATCAAGTAATATTGTTAATTTTTTTGATACAATGAAAAATGGTACCTAATCTCTACTCAGTAAGTATGTGATAAATGCATGGCTATCTGACTGGTTCTTGTCTAACCTTTGGTTTTCTTGGTATTGATCTGGTTCTTTTTACTCTCTATGGCATTTTATAAAGACAGTGCTGTGAACTATATCACATATCACATACTTTCAGTGGCATATTAGATTCTATGGTATTAAATTATGTTTGTCAAAATTATAAAGACTGTAGTCATTTAAACATATGCATATAAGCAGAAATACATATATTTTACATCTGCTGAGTATATTAAGCCTAAACGTACAGTAAGACTTAAAGGGTACCAAGGAGTCTAACCACAGAAATAAAGTATTGCTACGAAAAAAGTCTGATGGTATTGGATTTGAAATGCCATGGCTTCTTAATAAATTCTAAGAATTTATTATTTTGGTTCAGCTTTTTTTATTTCCCAGGGTACAGTCTGCTTAGCTGTGGACCCGGCACTTTTTCTCTCAGTACATTTAAGTGACATCGTTGATAGCTGCCACAGTGTCACTGAAAGCAGAACAGAAAAGTGCCTCCTGCTGTGGTCTGGTCACTGATTGGGGAGTTCCATAACAGTTGTGATTTTAGTAACTGTTGAGATGTGCAGACTTGAATGTGGTCTGCTTTTCGTGACAGCTGCAGCACATTCCATTTGCCCTTATAAGTTTTTCCTTCATTAGTTGTCAGTCAGTTAAACATAATAGATTCTCCCCACAAATGTTCTTCATTGGTACTTTGCTGGCGTGTAAGTCAACAGGTGAAGAGCCTACCTTTAAAATCATAAATGGTATTTTAAAAGGAATTATGAGCTTGAGAACACAGTTATCACAATATATTCTGTAGGCTCACCATTAGTCTTCTAAAAGCAAATCATTCTTGGTTTGATAACTGAATTATTGTAGACTTATAAAATATTGTTCTTCAATAAATAATTTAACATATATGAAGCAAGGTGGCTTTTTCATAGCCATTCATTTTAATATAAAGAAGTTGAGACTATAAATGAGACGAGTCCAAAAAATCACAGTGTATCTTATTTGTAATATCATTCAAAAACTACTCACCAAAGCATGAAGTTCCAGAATTAGTAATTTAGAAGCTCAAAATAGTTCCTTACTCATAACGAAGGCAAGCATTATCTTTCTGCTAAAGAGTCACAAATCAGTAATTTTACTCTTGCTGTCTCAGTTACCTTTCAGCCATATTTTAATAAGCCATAGCGTGTTGAAAAGCAGACTCCCCATTTCCTATGCCATTATTTTCCAAAACTGACTTTTCTATACAATCTTATTTTTGTGAATAGTTTCATTGTTATTTTGTTCTTTTGAGGCTAAAAATATGCTTCTTCTTTGCCCCTCATTTTTTCCTCCTCTTTCATAGGTAAAAAGTCCTACAAGATCTTCACAGTGTTTAAGGTCTGTCACTTCCTCTCCAATCTCCTGCTGCCCATTACAGTAAAGTCCTAGATTACCTTGTAAAACACCCAGATAGACTTCTAAATTTATTGGTTGAATAAACATGGCATTGCATTGAAAAGATGTAACATTACTTCTTTGCTCAAATATCTACCATTTAACCTGACCCTATTTATTTTACCTATTTTACCTGATGCATTTTAATATGAATCCTCTACCTCAACTCAATTTGAGATTGATCCTCAGTACTATCTTTGCTCTTCTCTTCCTTATAGTTACCTCCCTGCCACAAGTCCTATTCCTGTTCCAGTTGTCCTGCATTGCTTAGCACTATCCTGTTTTTTATTTTTTTTTCTTTTTAAACTCTACGTTTTTATGAAATGCTCAATCCTGCAAAAGAAACAGTTTTTCACTCTACATATTTCCCTCTTTCAAAGAATGGACTTTCATAATTCAGATATACTATGTTGTAGGCATTATGCTAAATTCTAGGGGTATAAGAGTGAATAACAGATATTCTCCTGCTGGGTGTGGTGCATACCTGTAATCTCAACAGTTTGGAGGCTGAGATAAGATGATCACAATGAGTTCAAGGCCAGCCTGGGTTACAAAGTGAGTTCAAGGCCAGCCTGAGCTGCATCGTGAAACCCTGTCTCAAAAATAAAAAAGATATTTCTCACTTAGGTTAGACTCTATGGATGAGATTTACAACTATAAAATGATATACATTGTAATACAGTAAATATAAGACACCTAACTAAACATGAGAATTCAAAGAAAACTTCTTAGTGGAAAGGACAGAAGAATGGATAGGAGCTAGGTATAGTGTGGCTGCATTTCTGAAAATAATGACTTCTGGTTAAGTAAAGGGAACAGTTTACACTAACGGTAGAAGAAAAAATTAAGTACATATTATATAACTTTAATACATTTTTGTATTGTATTTTTAAGTGTGGGAATAAATGAGTAGAGAAAAATGCATTACAAAAATATGCTATATTAGCAAGAGCTATAATTGTCTGGTTATGCAGTTTGGAATATACATAGGGACAAGTGACTTTTTTGCCAAATTGTGAATTAGAAAGCAAGATGATAATATTTAGAGAAGTCACTTTGTACAACATGGATTAATAATGATAAATCAACCTGAAATAAGGTGTGAAAATGCAAGATCAACAATTGTTTTTCAGATATCCTCCTATGTAAAATTTGCCTTCAATGTCTTCCTATGTCCTTTTAAAAATTTTACCTATAGGGTGAGACTTGATAGTTCCTTACTTTGTCTAAGCCTTTCTTTACTCTTCCAGTTCTCAGTGAGGTCTTGCTTTGGTGGTCCAATTGTATCATCTTTTCACTGAGCTGTTGCCCTCTAAATTCTCATAAATTATTCTGGTCTCACAGATGTGTCAACTAATTGAAAGCATAGATTGTTTATATTTCATGTATTGGTCAGTTTTTCTCTTGCTAGGAAAAAATATCCAATATCAGAAACGTAAAGAAGTACAAGTTGAATGTGGTCTGTGGTTTCAGAGGTTTTAATCCATGATTGGCTGCTTCCAAATTGGAACGTCATGGCAGAAGGGTGTGGAAGAACAGAGCTGCTTAGTGCAGGGCAGCCTGGAAGCAGAGCACTGGGGTAGAGCATGAGCAAAAGGCGTGCTCACCAAGACGCATTGCAAGAGACTCCCTTGGACCTGGCCCCACCTCCTGGCAACACAGTCAGGTATAGATATCTGTGGGTTAATAAGCCACTGATGAGTATAGCCATCCCAGGATCCAGTCACCTCTCCAGGGCTCCCTTATCTGAATTGACAAGATTAATGGCACATCTATCTTAGTAAGAACAAAGAAAACACAAGTTTAAATTTACATTTCTCAATTACTTTTTTTTTTTGGAGGAAGGGAATGTTACCATTTATTCAAACAGATTTATTTTTTCATTTATATACAATTTAAAATATTTCAGTAGCCTAATTCTAACTGGTGAACCTGCCATGTAAAGAAAATTACATTTCCAAGAAATGGCTGCTTAACGGTAGCTTCACATGTTCAACTTCTGTTTTATCTACTAAAGATTCAGTAGAGGGTAATTTAAGATGGATGCTAGAAATATGCCTTTGTTTCTTAATTTCAAAAATATGTATATACTTTATCACCTACTTCCTTTTTCTATCTTCTAGTCTCTTTCTTTCCTATGAAAGGAATGGGCGTAGAAAATTGGAATGACATGTGCTCATCTGAACCGAAGAGGCTACACTGCATAGGACAGAATAAATGGATCTTAGCTTGTGCTATCACTCTCCAGCTTTGCAGTGCTTAGGGATTTTCTATCCATGTTGAGGGTCATATGTTCAGTTCTGCTATCCTAAATATAATAAAATCTACATGGCAAGATCGTAGTGAGGACTCAGGATTGCAACTTGTCAAGTTGTGCTTATAACTGTATTCACACATGACATTGATGATCCTCTGCATGATATGTGTTATCACTAGGGGTTTGAGAAAACATGTAATATGGAATTTAATAGACTGTCAAATCCTTCCATTTCTCTTTCTTAGCCTTTCCCCCCATTTTTCTTACTGGCTTTCTTTTCATTGATTAAGTATTTTTATTTTGCATTGTTTCCATTTTAAGGACTGCAGTATTTTATTCCTCATATATATTTCTCCTGTGTAGACATAAATCAGGTGTTTTTTTTTTGTTTTTTTTCTTGAGCTTATCTGTATCTATATGCTGGAAGTAGAAAAATGATTAAGATAAAGAGTAAATAGAAATTTCTTCTTTTCTGTAAGAGAAATACCATTTTAAGAGTAGAACTTTATTATATATATATAGCTATATATATGTATAATTTACATACGTAATAAATAAATTGTTAGTTGCTATGTAAGTTTTAGGAGGAGTGCTTTACATGTCTTGTAGGTATCCATTTTGTATGTATCTTCTGTATCCATGACTCTCATTCCCCTATTTCAGTTCATTTATATCCTTATTATTAAAAAATCTTTCAGTCTTAAATTATAGCAGTAATTTTTTTCTGGCTTTTGCATTATTTTACAACTTTTTTTCTTGGCTTATTGTCATGTTTTGTAAAGTCTGGCATTTTTTAATAACAGTAGGTGATTTTTCTCCTGTTTCTTTGATTTATTATAAAAATTAAAAATGGTAGTTTAAGTGTTTGTATTTGTTGAAACAAATTCCTCTTCACTTGAATTCTAAGGATTTGTTTTTCTTTTCTGTTTCCAATTTACCCACTTAACTTCTAAGTTTATGAGGTATGTTAGTTAAGTCTATTTTATCTTTTCAGGTAGTTAGACATGTTAAGATTATTTCTGATCATTTAAAATTAAAGGAGTTTTTATGGACAGCTTTTTTGAGGAAAACAATAGACATGATGGTCACCATTGTTGATTTCCTATTATCATGTTTAGAAGTCCTGTATTATTTTCATTGTTCTGTTCTCATTGGCTTTAATCTGTCTTATTTTATTTGGCTTCATTCTCTTTAAAATAAAAAATAAAAAAAAATTTAAAAATTAAAGGAGTAAAAGCATTAGATTTCAGAAACTTCCAAAGCTTAGAATTATTATTATTATTATTATTATTAAGTTTTGTAAGATCAGGTTTCTTTTTTTTTTCACACAATTATGCTTAATGAATTAGACAATATATTCCCAAAGAATGCTTCTTTTTTTAACAGGTGATCAAGTGGTTTGGATTGGATACTATGGCTTAGTGTATAACCTGGTGAAAATGTCATGGGAACTTGAAGGTGATGTGGAAGAGGATGGACTTGGAAACGTGATTTGGCAAACATTACAAAAAACAAAGGATTATGAGAAAGATGAACGGATCCTAAATGCAATAAATATTGCCAAGGTAAGATTGAAAAAAAATAACACTTGCTCAATAAATTGGTATTTATTTCAGGAATCACACTTGTCAGTGTCTGTGAAAAAATGAGTTATTTTGCTTCAGTTTTAATCACCCGCCATTGAGAATACTATGGTGAAATGTAATACTAACCTATTTTTGTTTAGAGATAAGTGGGTAATCTCTGGTCAAAAACTTATCTCCAAAATTTTAACAGAAACAATAAATTTAATAAATCTAGGGAAAATACACCCCAGCAAGCTACGATTTCGACACAAAACTTCAATTTGGTGGAAAGTTCTTATAGACATTTAGTAGACACCCTAGATTGAAGTAAGACATCCAGCCCTGATTCTTTTTCTCTTCTTAGAAAATTTGGTGAAGAAGCTTGGGAAATAATGGATGTTTTAATGAGCAAAACACACACCTTTAATTTGCGGTCATTGCTAGGATGGACCTTAGAAGAGATGTGTAGAGAGCTACTTGCATATCTGTCAAAAGAGGCAAACTGTGGGTACGATTCAAAGCAGAGGGTTAAGGGACTTTGCTATGGTTTAGCTTCCTATGTGTGATGAATGCAGAGATCTGTGCTTACTCCTGAGTTTTCCCTCCTTTCCCAAGGTCAGTGGGCAGAAACACCAGGAAAGATAAGTAGCCATGGCACAACACTGCACTAGAAAGAGGTGAAAGGTGGCCCTAACATCAATGATTTCAACATAGAAAAAAATAGATAAAGGTAAAAGTTGCCATATTGATTTTTCCCTTAGTTTGTGAACTCTCCCTCTCTTCTCAGGCTGTACAATAATTGCGTTTGCAAACAGAACATGTATCACATAGCATTTAAGATGAAAATTTAAAAGCTTAAATTTACCAAGTAGGAAGAACCAATATTATTCTAATTTTGTAACATGGTAATGACATGCTAAACAAATATCTCACTTAAAGATGTAGACACAGAATCATTTGTTTTTTAAATTTATTTTTATCTGATATATACAATAAAATATTTTACATATTAGTGAGGAAGATGTGATGTTTCAATATATGTATTCATTGTGTAATGTTCAAATCAGGTAAAACATACCTATCTTTTCAAACCTATCTATCATTTCTTTCTGATGGAACCATTCAAAATCATTTCTTCTAGCTTTGTGAATTATGTAGTACATTATTTTCATCTATAGTCACCCTACTGTGCAACAGCACCCCAGCATTTTTTGCCACTATGTAACTGGAATTTAGTATCTAAACTTTTGCCTTCCTTGTTCCAATCCAGCATTAGTTTTGTTCCATGAAAAATTTCAATATATATTGGAGATGTATTTTGTTAATGTTTATGATTAAATAAAATACTTTAAAAATCTATAACAAAATTATACTGAATATTTTAAAATGTTAAAAGTAACAAAATGATGAATAAAATTTGGAAATCAATTGGAAATTAAAATATGCCTTGAAAAATAAATGTTAGTAACAGGAAAAAATTAGTTCATCCATTGTAAGACTTAGTTTTCTTATTTTGCAGAGATGAATGCTCGAGTGTGCTTGTACTACTCATAGGCAGGAATAGTAACTGAAGGTCATGTAGGAGATTACAATGGTGACCAGGCTGCCTCCATTCAAAATGCCACCTGAACTATGGAGCAGCTAAGGGACCTTGGGTACATTTGTCCTTCAGTTTCCTTCACTAGAAATGAAGTTGTTAGCAATATGTAATATGATGTATAAGTGAGTTAGTATTATAAAGCACTTAACATTTTTGCAAAAGAAATAAAGTCACAGTGATAAAAGTTGTTATACTCTGAAGTATATTACTTCTTAATGTTTCTAAAAGTTATGACTTAATATTATGTTACTGTAATGAAACTATAGGATATAGGAATTTGCTTTTAATCAGAAAGTACCAACAGCCAATGTTGATGAATTTCAGATGAACAAAGTAAAATAAAACTGCAAAATGCTTTGAGGAAATAGTAAATAAGTAGGCTACTAAATAAACTGCTGAACTTTTTTGTGTGTGTGCTGATTTCTTCCTGGTGTTACTAACGGCAGTCTTTGACTCTTCATGAAACTACTAGACAACAGGCTTGAAAAAAGTTTATTACATTCATGGGGTAAACATGAGGTGAGATACCCTAATGGTTTTATTCATCTGTTCCCAAGTAGTTGAGGGAAAACTTTTATATGGGTATGGCTTTTATAGTGCTGAATCGGTCTTAGATTTGGGTATAGAAATTACTGAAATTCTGTGTGTAAAAAGTTCTCATGGTCCTTCTATTTTCTATTTTTGGACACTGAGATAGGCAGCCATGCTGATTCCTGCCAGTGCTGCACGCAGCTCTGTCCTGACTGTGGAGCTAGGAGGGAGGAGTTGGTTTTCAGAAACAGTGACGATTCTGCTCTGGTCTTGTTCTTTTTGGAGGTATTTGTCAGTATGCTGAGCAAGCATTATAATTAGCTCAGGTTAACATGTTTTGTTGTTTTACAGCTTTCTTGTTAGTAGTGAATTAATTCACTTTCAAAAATGTGTTGGATAATAGATTAGTTATCTAGCTTGTTTTTATTGTCTAATGTTTTTGGCATCAGACAATATAAGTTGTGAATCTAGTCTTATCCACACTAAAGTCTTTTACTTTAAAGTTAAAAATACATTTGGTAACTGCTATATATATATGTAACATTATGAAATTAGCTATTAATCCATAAAATATAAATATGACTTTTCAGTGATAATTTATCCATATGACATCTTATAATATTTCAAAATTTCATTGTTTCTATTCTTTGCATTATATTTTAAGGCAATTTAATTCGTTGTCATTCTAAAGTACACTTTTTCTGTCATTGAAAGTTCTTGTTCTTTCTAGCTTTCACAGATTCAATTATGTAAATGTTCTTAATGTTCAATTTTCTAATAAGAAAGTCAAATTTTTGGCCAATTTCTAACAGATATAGAAGATTACATGCATTTATTTCCTCCAACCTTATTAGTTTTTCTGTTGTTGTTTGTATGATTCAATCATTTGTATTACTCTCCTATCTTATATCTATTTTTATATGATACCTCAAATTTCTAACGGATTATACTGAGACTAAAGCAAATTCAAATTTGTTGCTTCTATAATTAGAATTCTATTTAAATGCAGGTATTCAGGGCTAATCATTTGGTATAAGATATTCTTCTTTCATCAAAATTTTAGTAAATATCTATAGATAATTACATTTGAAATTCATAAGTCAATCAGACATAGCAAATATATTTTAGATATTAAATGTAAGCAAAATTCTCATTACTTAAGCAGTCAGCACTAAGAATAAAGGAATAAATAAAAGCATAACCATTACATGTGCTAATTAGTTTTCAATGCTTAGGAGACTTCTAAAGACAGTTTTCATTCATTTTAAATAAAAAGTGACTGAAGAAGGCAAGTTGTTCTCAGAAAAAAAGTCTAAGAAATTTCTATAAGCAATTATATTGATTTAGCCATAGTACATTTTTAATATAAGAAATAAGCTTAATTTGCATTAAATAGACTGAAAGGCAATGAATACTAGAACTATTTTATGTAAATATTAGCTAGAAGTAGAGCCATTTGGATTGTTAAACAACAGAATACATAATTTATAGATTTAAATGATAAAGTATCAAGTGGGGGCATTGAAGTAATTCTGCTTGAATTCTTTGAGTTTAGTTTGAATTCTCTTAGTGTGAAGACACTAATGATATAATGTTAAATATAAAGCTTTTCACCAAAATAGTAAAATAACATTAAATAAACATCTATTTGTGGATTGCTGACCAAGTATATTCACCTTTGTTTAATTTTATGTAAGATAGAAAGACGTATCTTATATTATTGAGATGTAGATTCTTGTCATCTTTTAGTAGATGCTATTTGAGTTTGCAGTTTAAATTATGAATTTGATTCAGTATGCAAGGTGAGCAGATCAAAGGGAACATCTCTTACATAAGGAAATGTCATGATCCAAATAGAAATACGAACAATATATAAAAGAAAATCTTAGATTGACTTGCCTACTTGGGAAATAGTTTGAATTGATCGGTAGTGGACATTGAATCTGACATACAGTGTATGTTTGGATTACCAAAATAAGATGATAGAGTTTTAGGTTGTTTTATAAAAATAGAAATGCTTAAGTAAAAGAATTAATGTTGGGTAAAAATTAAGTTCCCCTTGAATTTAGTTGTTTGGTAATTATGTTGAGGAAAACTCATATATATATAAAATTTCCTTTACCTTTTTTACAATAATGCATTTCTGCTTTGGAATTTGCAGTGTATTATTAGAGTAAATGCCCCAGTTTATTCAGGACTCCCTGTATCTGCACTCTTGCATAGTTACTTCCACACTTAACTCTTGACTTGGCCATGTCACTTGATTTGGTAAGTCATACAAGCAGAGATTTGAAAAATTCTTACATGCTTGGTTGTACTGTGTTGCTCTGTGGCACACCTGTGACTGCCATGTCAAAAGCCCATCACCCAATTGGAAGATGAACAACATGGAGCAAAACAAGCCATCCTAGCTGATCCACTTTCCTCCCCAACTGATTGACCTAACAACTGACCACAGCTACCTGGATGAGCCCCACAGGATCAGAAGGACATTTCTGGTGTGCCCACCTCAAATGACTGTGGGATGCAGATTGAGACTCTGATGTTTTGAGTAACATTTTTTTTTGCTGCACCAGGGATTGAACTTATGACCTTGTGCTTGCCAGGCAGGTGCATAGACCACTGAGCTAGATCCCCAGCCCTTGAGTAACATTTTTACATAGTATGACGTTTATGTTTGAGGGCTGCATAAGTGTATTCTTAGTCTGATAGTTCAATCTGTTTGTTTTTTCCATATTTATCATTTGTAAAAATATACTTGTAATAACATCTAAGATTTGTTAAGCATTTACTGCATGACATATGTTAAGCATTTTATGTATTAATTATTTAATTCTCATTTTATACACTGGCAGTATATATAATGATATAGAAACTGAAACTTTAAATGACGACTCTTACTTGCCCACAGATGCATATGAAACTGGCAGTACTGCTTGAATTCAAATGCATATGTGATATTTCCACAGCTAGTCCTCTTAAGCATTCTGACCAGAGATATTTTTCCCTGTACTTGATTCTTTAGTTATTTGAAGAAAATGCATAAAAATTCAAATATGTGTATTAATAAGCATTGAAAATAGGTGAAAAGGATTGTTAACTTAATATCTAAATTCTGGGTACTAACTTTGCTTCAAGTTCATTTATCTTTTCTCTTTATCTTAATTCTTCTCTTTATCTTAATTCTTCATTTATACTTTATATTTGTAGTATATGTGGTGCTCTGTGACTTTCAAACTCTTTTTTAAAATGAAATGGTAAGAACACAAACACAAACACAACAATGGATGTTAAAATTGGGATCATAATCACCTGTGAGAATATGAGAAAACCTGAAGAGATGAAATTGGTTTTCAGAAATGTTAGCTGGGGCTGGGAATTGAGAACTGGCTTCCACATAGAATACTGCATAATGAGTCTCGTTGGTGTGCTGGGATGGGACAGATCGTTTGGTTTAAATGTACAGTTTTTGAAGTAGAGTAGTTTTTCACTTTTTATTCACTATTTCAATTCCCTCTTTCATGAGTTGTCAACTCAAAAACTTTAAAAAAAATTGCTCTTATCTCATAACTTTTTGTGAGTTTATTATTATTAGTAGTATATATTTGAAATACATAATAATTACATTCTTCTTGGGGAGTTGATACATTTACTATATATCCTAATCATTTTTATTTCCCATACTCCTTCTTTCCCTTCCACCTACCCCAATTGCCAAATTTCTTTTCAGTCACCACATTATGTACCTTTCTGTTTTAAATCTATCTTTAATTTACTCTTTAGATTATTTTTATTTTTGGCATCTCACTTAATGGAAACTGTGCAATATTGAATTTGATTTATTTCACTTAGAATTATGGTCTCACAGTGCATCTATTTTCCTACAATTTTCTAGCACAACAATATGATTCACTTCTGATATTCTGTTGTCTTGTGTTTATTCCTTCTTTTGATGGAATTAAAAACAAACAGGAAAGAGATACATACTAAAATGTACAGTTCTGAGTTATCAAAGGACTTATCATATTCCATTCTTATTTCAGTTATTACAAATGACAGTGATTATACAAAAACTTCTTCTGTTTCATAATTCCTTGCTCCTCAAACTGTTCTTCATGTAAGCAAATAGTACATTCATATTGCCTACACAGAGAATAGTGTTAATTACAAACTACTGTGTATCATAAGGAAGGGAGGAGTTACCTTAAAAAGATTAAATGTGTTTTAATGTTTATGGAGATAAGCAGGAATTTTTGCTTTATATGCTTTAAAATAAATATGCAATTCATATGTTATATTTTAAGCTCAATAGTAAAAATTATATTCAATACCTGAATTTATCTAGATTGGCATGTCAATTATTAACTATATTAAAGTATATGCACTCATATTTTATATTTCATTTATCTGTAATAATATTCTATTGTCTGCAATATTTTTATAACTGTTCAGAAAATTTGATGCTTGTGAAGGTTTGAGGGGAGGCAAGAGATTTAAGAATGTTTGAAATAGAGAGTTGGCAGGGACCATAGGCTGGGAGAATTAATTTTAAAGATGACATTCAGTAAAGAACTTTGATAGTTGCAGAAGCTAGAAAAGATGGTGGAACAGGAAGCAGCAAACAGTCTTTCTGAGAGAAACAGTTCAGATGCTGGAATACAACATCATGGAGAGGACAAGAAGGAAGGAAGTGGGTCCCTGGACCCAGGAAGAATCTAAAATGTGAATTGAAGCCCAGAGAGAGTAAAAAGAAAAACTTAAACAAAGAAGAAGGTGGTAGCTGGTGGCACCTCAGCTTGGAGCTGGACTCACCCTGTGAGAGGAGCTGTTGAGCCTCAGGATGCTCGATCATGGTGGTGTGGTGGGAGAGGTGCAGCAGTGGAAGAGAGCGGCAGACTGCATTGACTGGCAGTGAGTGCAGGGGACTCAGTCATCCCATGAGAGAGTGACTGGCTGGAAGCCATTTTGGAGTTGGGCAGGATAAGCCCGGGGCTGGGACTGCTGTTGGCTTCTTCTGGCAGCTCCAGGTGGGTGCAGACCTGCAGAAGTTGCTTGGACTGAGTCCTGCTCCAGTGCATGTTCCAGACAACATTGCATAGGTTCCTAACCAGGTTAGATCCACAGGTCCTGGCTGGCTCCCCTCCCATGCAAACTCCAAGAGCCCTTGTGGGCCAGTACCCACTCAGTGCGAAGCATGGGCACACACCACGAGATACCTGTGGCCAGCACTGACTACATAAACCAAACAGTCTCACTTTAGAGAAATTGTAGCCAATGCTAAAAGTGCCTGGGACCCTACTACCCACATGTATGGAAGAAACCAGAAATATGTCAAGACAAAGAAGGAAAAGGCAATCTCTGGCATTCCACCCAAGAAGCGCAAGTCCAGGAGAGGTAAACATGGAAGAGACTGGGAGTCACACACCTGAAATGTCTCAAGTGATATCAACTGAAGTAAAGAAAGAACTTCATGAGGCTATAAAAGAAATTAGAACAGAAATACTATCCCAGGTAAAAGAAGAAATGAAAACCATAATAAAAGAAATACTCAGCATCTCTAAAGAAGACACAGATTAAAAAAATAGACAAGCTTAGGAAAATGAGGGAAACCATGAATGAACAGTATAAGAGAGATTTAGAATGCATGAAACAGATTCAAAGAGATATCCAGCAAAAAAAAAACTCCACTGAAAGCAGGCACAACCACTTGAAAGAAACTGAAGATAGATTTTCAAACCTTGAAGACAGATTTGCAGCTTGTGATCACGAAAGGAAAGATCTGTTAAAAATAACAAGGAACCAGGAAGTAACAATTCAATAGGTGCAAGACAACTCAAAGAAACATAACTTAAGAATTAAAAATGGGAGTGAAAAAGCAGGGGTCAAGACAAATGACATCAGGACCTTATTTACAGAAATAATTTCTGAGAACTTCCCAAGCATGGAAAAAGAAAGTGACATTCAAATAAGTGAGGCATATACAACTCAAGCTAGCCATAACCAAAACAAATCTACACCCAGACATATAATAATCAAGATCCCAGAAACTGAACAAAAGAACAGAATATTAAAACCTGTTAGACAAAAGAAACAGATCACCTGTGAAGGAAAACCCAACAGAATCATGGCAAACTTCTCAACACAAGCCATGAAGTCAAGAAGAGGCTGGAGAGAAGTATTGAAAGTCCTGAAAGAAAACAACTTCCAACCCAGACTGATGGACCCTGCAAAACTTTCTTTCCAAATTAATGGAGAAACAAGATACTTCCATGACAAAGAACAACTCAAAGAATTCATGACCACCAAACCAACCCTACAAAGAATACTAAAGGACATTCTAGAGAGAGATAAAAAAGATCATGGTCTCAGGAACAACGACAGAGGGGGAAAAATCAAGTGCAGGTAGTCGACTGAATGAAGAGGAAAACTAGGGAGCCAATGGCAGGAAATTAGCATGGCAGAGACAATGCAGTGCAAGAAGGCCTCAAGGCACCAATACAAAGAAACAAGGCAAAGTGGATCAGGA
>RJWT010014623.1:0-20983 GCA_004365215.1 Cuniculus paca | reverse complement strand
TCCTCATTATCTCATCTTCAACATCAAGAAACACCTCTGCTCAATATCATGTGGGCCTCTTCTTTGAGACCCGATCGGAAAGCAAATAGATCCACATTACTTCAACCCAAACCTCAGAAAACATCTCCACTGGATTGTTTTTGGACATCTTTATTGGTTCACAATCAAAGATCTTTGAGCTCACCATCACTCCATACCAAACCTCAAACAAACAACCTTCTTCAGACATCACATTCTTTGGAGTTCATTCATATGGCTTTAAATTCACCACTAGAGGATTCCAGACCTCCGAAAAAACCTGCATTGAACTCTAATCCCAGTGCTCTGAGTTTGCCGTTATCCCATGTTAAAATTAGGAAATCACCTTTAGTGAACTCTGCCCACCGCTCTCAGAGTTTATCAGTGTTCCAGCCCAAATCTCAGGCAGTGTTGACTCTTGTTCATGACTTGCAGACCCTCAGCTCACCCAACTGTCACTCCAAGTTTCAGAATGCCACGTCACAAAACGACAAAGACAGAGCCACAGGACAGCCACGGTCTCATCTCAAACCAAATGCTCCAACCCAGGCATTATCAAGCACCAAACACTACATCAAGAGTACAACTGCATCTACATGGGACTCTGGACTCCAGAAGAGCAGCTTTGATTTTCGTGCAAGGTCAGAATCAGATAAAGAAATTCCATGGACTTTAGATTATGGTTACCCCTGCATTGTGAGAGGTGGAACTATCCCTGACCACGTTGTAACCAAAATCATCAATTCTCTCTCCAAGACCAGAATCCAAAGGGATCTCTCTAGACAGATTCTCTTTCGAAGGATGAGGGGAAGACCAAATCCTCGTCCTGGTCCCCGCCTTTCATCAGCTTACACAGTTTGTTTATCTTGTGCTTCCTGCATAAAATCTCCATGTAACCATCTCACAGGAAAGAAAGATCCTCGCTGTGGAACACTATTTGTCACACCGACACCGGAGGCCAATTCTGAGGGGAAAATAGAGGTGAAATTATTTCTTGTCCTTACTCTACCAGACACTTCTTTCTCATCTTTCCCATCACCCCTCTCTGCGAACGGAACCCAGCTTGAAGGTGTTCCCAGTGACAACTTGGAAGAAATGGAGAAGATATCTCAGTTATTCCCTACACCTGAATCTGGTATCTTCCAAGAGCTCAGAGTGAAGAAAAGATGGTTGGCAGCATCCACTGAAAACAGAGTTGTAAGTCAAAAGGCCCAGGCTGTTGACTGGCTGCTTTATGTTAAAAATAATAGTAGTTTGCATTCACAATCCCAGCTCCCATCTCCTTCCTCCTCTTCCTCTTCCGTTTCATCTTCCATTTCCTCTGCCACCCATTCTCCATCATCTTCCTCCTCTTCCTCTTCTGTCTTACCCTCTGAACCCCTTCCTTCCAAAGACTCTACCCCATATCCACTCTCAAACTGTGCAGTCACAAAGGTACTTAGCAACCACAAATTGCCTCCAGGGGTCTCCTGGCTTGAGTTCATATGTAGTAAAGATTATCAGCCACTTCCTGGAAAACCAAATAAAGAGCAGTCACCACATCCCAGAACAAAGCCTGTGAAGAATGCCACCACAATAAAAGAGACAAAAGGATCAAGCATACTGCTCAAGTTTTTCCAAGCACAGTTTCAAAAATGAGAAAACTTGATTAAATTAACTTCCAATGTCTTTGAAAGCAGACTTCTTAGTTCTTTGAGACTAGTGTCTGATTTCCTATCATGCTTTGTAAGATCCTTAGTAAAATCTGTACTTCTGTATTTTGGTTGATGAGACACCTGCTTAAGGAGAACTATTACTTTTAAGTCCATTCACTAGTTATATAATAGGCTGATCATCTAGAAGCTAAAATGTGAATCTTATGTTTTTAACTGAATGCCCGTTTTAAAGTACCCATTATATAATTACTGTCATATGAATTGGTAGTAGTTAGACAAATGCCTCATTCATCTGGCCCTGCACAGTATCTCAGTGTTATTCTCCTTCCCCACAAGATATGATAATGATGTTATTCTGAACCCAATTTTTCTAATCTTTTTTCCTGGTGCAAAAGAAAATTAAGCTCCTACACAATAGGTGGGAAATATATAGAAAAAAATCTTTCCCATTCTATAGTCTTAGAAAAATTATTCTGTCAATATTATGCACTTTGAGATGTAATAAATGTGACGGTCACAGGCACCAGAATATCTCAAACCCACAACAGAACTGGTGTTGGTACAGGCCAGATGAGTGCTTTCACTGGGGTGTAGGTCTCTGTCTAATGCCAGGCAACCCTAGAGGCTTTATCTGCATGCCCTGGCCTGAGGATAGCTGTAATGCCTGAGGCTAGGGGAAGAGGTGTTAGTGATTCCCAAGCCTTATGCTAAGCTGGTAGCAACTGAACCATTCCCACCCTCCGGATCGATACAGTCTCATAGTAAGGATTGTACTCTATTACATGCACAAGACTGTTAACGATGCAGCCAAAGCACAAATATATTCCTCCAGGCTATCCCTTCTATTACAAAGGGCAGGTCTACAGACTTTGTCAGTGAGCTCAGACCTGAGTTCAGGATCTTTGTTTTCTGCTAGGTACTCTTTTTTGCAATGACTGGCCCTAAGCTTCGAGGCAAAATCCCATACTTGCTTTCGTGTTTTGATCTCCAGGTCGAGTCTTGCTTCCCTTTTTGCTGCTCCAGATAGAGTGTGAGGTGGTGACCATTGTACCTTATAGAGTTTTATAATGCTGGGAACCATGTTTCAACTTTAAATCCTGGACCTAATTCTGTCTCCACTCTCCAAGCAGGAGGTATCTCTCTCTCAGCGCTCACATTGCATAGATTTGGGGCAGGCAAGCTAGGAGCAACAATTTTCCTCGGGCCTATTATGCTAAAACCAGGCAGTGTCTCTTCTCACTTGATTTCCTTAGCACTTGGGAAGATAGTTTGATGAATAAAGAGCTATTCACATTTGTGTGTCTCCAGAAGGAAAATTGTTGGAGGATCTAACTTAGTCGCCATCATACTTGACAGTTCGTCAAAACCTTTCATTTTTATTTTAGCATAAATATTGCTAACCAGTGCCTTTGGGATACAGTAAGGATCTTAAGTATGTGCATACAATATTTTTATAATCACAAGTTGTTTTTGTTCTTTAACTTTGAAAAGTACATTTAAAAAACACATTCTGATATGTTCTTTATGATCATTCGTTTAATGTGTATTAGATTTCTTTCCTCTATTTTTAATATAATCCACCTGAGTGCACAGTTGTTCTTTTTTCTGAATTGTGGAAGTCATTTCAAGATACTTTTTGCATCAGTAATTCTGTTTTATCATTTGTGTTTTTGTCCACTAGAGTTTTAACAGTGCTTTTGTATCGTTCTTAGTTTCCTTGCATTAATTTAAAATTTATTTTGAGCAAGACATACTGCTCTGGGTTTTAGATTGATATTTTTATATATTTTATGGAATATTTAGTAAGTCATTTAAAATTCTGTTAAATATTTTTGTCATAGAATATTTGTAAAGATTCACGGTTATTTAATGTGACTTGAAATTGAAATAAATACAAACCACTGTCCATCCAGGGGATACTCGCATATCTCTTTCTTCCTCTGCCTCGTCTTGGAGAAACCAGGTATTCCACTACTCTTGCTTGCTTTAGGCTGTCTGTTTTTCTTCTTAGGGAGAACAAATCCCTTCCTCCTTGCTTCTCTTCTTATTCTCTTCTTGAAACAGAGCTTTCTTTTGTATGTGTATCTGACAGCAGCAATGCTTTCTCCATACGCAATTGCAGTCAAATAGATTGTTGAAATGGCTTTATTTTTTCTATTTATAGATCTTTGGTTCTCAGAGTTGGGAAAGATATGGAGGCATTTATAAAGATTCTACTTATCTTTTGGCATTTATTCTCTATTCATTTTAATTGCTGGGGGAAAAAGGAAAGCAACTTGCCTCAGTCTCATCATCCAGCTATTCCTCAAGGGTAGAAAAAATTCCTTCCCCTATCTTTCTACCTGCTTCCAGTCCCCTGCAACCTCCCAGGAAAAAAGGCAAATGACTAAATCTCATTTTATCAAGTGGAGTTTGTTTAAGCCAAACAACAGCATTTTCTATGAGGAACAATGCTTACATATGGAATTTGACCTTAGAAAATTATCCCTGTCTAATCAGTATTTAAAGTAAATAAACCGAGAGTCTGAATTTGTAATGCAGTGATCACCAGAGAATGTCAAAGGAATTATACAACTTTCCAGGTATAAATTAATGACAACTTATAAATTAAGTACTTCTCACTGTATAAGGTAATGGTTAAAAAAATTATTGTAAACCTTATATATGATACTTCCAGAATGAAGAGCATATGTTAGGTCCAGGAAGGTAGGTCCTGGGAGATTTCTGGAATGTGTAGGTATTCTCTTTGCATGGTTTATGACCTTGATGACATATATTTTTGAAAACTTTAGATAAAGTTTGGTATGAGGTAACATGTTTGATAATTTGGGTCTGATATGACAATCTGTTTCTTTGTGAGAACTCAAGTGACTATTATCTGTCAGGTTCTAAATCTTTGCTGGGAGCAGAGCTGAAGCAAAACCAATATTATTCTACTTGCGGGCTTTGGCTTTTATTGAAAATGACTGACATTTAGTGGTACAATATATCATATGGCAGATATAAAGGAAAATGATTGCAATTTTTAGTGTAAGGACAGAAAGAATGATGGGTTGGGTGTCGTTTCAGATTGGGGCAGCAAATATTTATCTATGAATATTTGAGAGCACTCATTCTATGGGTTATACAGTCTCATTGCAACTATTCAGATCTGCTGTAGCATAAAAGCAGTCATGCAAAATATAAAATCTATTCAGGTCTGCTGTAGCATAAAAGCAGTCGTGCAAAATATAAAATATCTAAAATGATTTTGTATGTGTCTCAATAAAATACTATTTACAAAATCATCTAGTAGATAAGATTTGGCAAATATGTCTTTTAATTTGTATGTTGCTGACTTGTGTTCTTGATCCTAGTTTTTTTTAAATTTTTTTTTAATGGAAAAAGGTAAAACAGAATTTCATAACAAAATAATAGAATGACAATAGTTAATACACTGAGTATTGTTATCTTTAAAATAGTTAATCAGCATACAAGATACGGACTTAGTCTCCAAATGATATTAACAAAAACTTTCTTTTCAATGAACTAAGAGAAATTAGTAGTATAACTATCTTGTATTTTTTCCCCTTGATTATGCATTTTGAGAAAGTTGTTTGATGAATAATCATAGGCCATAAGATCGCTGATGGATATTTTTCTCTCATAATTTACAATATGCTCCTTTGTTTGTCTTTTGTGTGTTGCATATGTTTCGTATCTTTAATTGGAGAGGAGGAAGCATCAGAGTTTGGATAGGAAATCTAAACTAAATTCTTTAATTAAAATTTTTTAAAGGTGGTATGTTTTAACTTAGAAATGGCTATAAAATTCATTTCATTAACTTTTAAAATATGTTGCCAATTTTTAGTTTAATGTAGAGAAAGCAAACGGAAAACTAAGGGAAATGGTGGAGCACTGGGTGCCAAGAAAATCAGCAAATAAACAAGGGAACACATCCATTAGTGTGGAAGAATTTGGGGCAGGCTAGTAGACTAGATTCTCCCAGTCCTTCCTGTTTTAGTCTTTTAAGTTTTGCTGTTCTTTCTTCTGGATTTCTTTGAAATAAAGTTTTCAAGTTTTTGAACTTTTATTGTAATAGGTACGATTTTTATTTTCTTTTCTTCTACTTCTCTTCCACCATGCCTTCTTATTCTTTTGATCTAGTACAATCTATGCACTATTTTATCAAATAAATACATTAGAATAAAACTCAGTTTTAAGCTTTTTTTGTTGGCATCTTCATTTCTTTGGAAATATTCAAGAATTTGTCTTCTTGTATAGTTTAATGTGAAATTATATTGTTTTTAGTCTCTTTTCAACAATTGACACTCTCATTCTTCTCCTTTCTTCTCTATAAAATCTATGAGTAAGTGATTTTCTTCTACAAAACACTGGTACGGTTTTCCACATGACAAAAGTATAAGGTCATTGGAAAATAACTTTACCTCTTTTATTCTTATGCATCTAGATCTTTGTACATCTAGAAGGTAAATAAAGTATTAATTTACTGGGATCCTTCCATACTTTTTTCTATACTATCTTTAAATTACAAATTATTGCTCTATCTTACTTCATTTAACTACATATATGTAACTTTCTTTCTTCATGCTTTTGTTTACAACATTTTAAGTTCCTGTGATATACTAATGTCATATGCATTGATCCTATGTTCATTTGATAATACCCATGCTAACTACCTCTTGTATTTAGACTTATTTAGATTAATGAAACATGAAGTGCTAACATTAAAAAAGTAAAAATAAAACCAGGTTCATTTCTTCATTCACGGTGAACATACATTGTTCACTTTACAGAAGCCACCTTCCAAGAAAACTACCATCTCTGAAAAGTCATTTACCTTAAAATCTTTCCAGAAAATGTTTGTTTGTCTCTTTTGCTTTTCGGTCTTCTTTTCTGTGTCTTTTTTCTCTTAAATAAATAAAAAATTCCAGAATAAAGAAATTGACCTGAAGTATTGTTTTAGTCTATACTGCAATAAAAAACAAAACAAAACAAAACAAAACAAAAAAAACACCGTATATTAATGTCTCATAAACTACAGAAACTTATTTCTCACAATTCTGGAGGCTACTGTTTGGAGGATGAAGATGGTGATAAATTCAGGTGAGGTTCACACTCTGGTCGTGCAGTACCTTCTGTTTGTGTCTTACTTGTAGAAGGGGAGCTCTGGCCTCATTATTTTTTTCTAAGCATGTGTTGAACACTTCCATGAGGGTTTTACTTTCACGGCCTAATCACATCTCCCAATGTTATCTCATTGGTTTTGACTTATAAATTTGGTAGGGCACAGACACAGAATCCATACAGTGATATTCTCTCAGATCTGAATATTTGTTTTTCTTCCAGGTTGAAAACATAAAAGATCAGTTCAATCAGTGATAGTGATTGTGTGTTCTGCACAGAATCTGCCTCTTTCACTAACTGCCCAGCTTTGGCAAGTTGCTTAATTACTGTGAAAATCTGGTCCCTCTGCAAAGTGGGATAATATATGGTGAGCATCTGGCACACAGTCACTGAAATAAATGGTGGCCTTGCTATGTGCAATACAATTGTACTGCATTTAAAAACACTTGTCAATCTGCTTCGTGCTTTAGTAATCACAATTTGGTAACATCACTTACCATTTTTTTTTTATAATTTAGGTTAATAATGACCAGAGATTCACAATCCAAGCATCTGCTACATGGTTCCTTAACTGTCTTATTTCTTTTCACTGTCTATATTTAATTTTGACCAGCATCACTGTCTTAGTTACTTTTCTCATTGCTGAGACATTGTATCTGACACCCAAAGTTGAAGGAAGACATGTTTATTATGGCTCACAGTTTGTAGACATTTCAGTTCATAGTTGGATGGCTCCAAGGCACAGTGGTGTGGCAGAAGGGTGCAGAGAAGAAGCAGTTCATGATGGGCTGATGAAGGCAGCAAAGCAGTAAAGTAGTGAAGAAGCAGCATAGTCCTGCTTTTTTTCTGTCCTTTTATATCCACCCAGGCTATTCACCCTTTGGCGAGTCTTCCCATTATTTACACCTAGAACTATACCAAACCATCAGTGGACTAGTTTAGTAGTCACATACCATTAATCCTAGCATCACACTCTTAACCCCAGTATCACACACCCTAGATCCAATCACCTCTAGAAAGACCACATGAGGCTTTGGGGAGACATCTAGACACAAACCATAACACTCACCCAGAGTAAGGCTGCTTATTGCTCATTGACCAGAGTCCATACACTAGGCTGCCACGTGAAATCTTCTAGTCTTGTCCATATCAAATTCTTTTTTGCCATCCGTCTCAGTTACTTCTCTCTCATTATTGAGACAAAATACCTGATGCTCAACATAAAGGAAGGAAAGATTTATTTCTTACAGTTTTTGGAGGTTTCAGTCTATACTCAGTTGGCTTCAAGGCAGGGTGGCGTGGCTGAGGGGCAGCCGTTCATGGCGGCCCACAAGCAACAAGAGCAAAAAGGGCTAGGGAGGAGGCAAAACTTGCCTACTTCCCTTCTTTATATTGTATGCCAGCTCCACCCCTGGGCAGGTGCAGCACTCACACCACTAATCCCAGTGCTTGACAATGAACCAATCACAAATGCTAGATTCAGCCACCTCCATGACTGTGGGAGGCTTGGGTGACCAGCTAGACACAAACCATAACACCATCTATTTTTGAAATGTGAAAATGCACTTCGATTGTTCCTAATCAGTGCCTCGTGCAATTCCTCAGAGCTATCCCATTACTTTCCTGCTTTTTACAACTTGCTCGGGCTGATTAGTCCAATTCAGAAAAGTAAGCATCCACGTCCAACTATTTCCATATCCTCCCCATTACTTGAGTTCAGTGTTATCAGTGTATTAACACTGTTGTCTCCCAGCCTAGACCAGTGATTTTTCTTGCTGTGTGTTTCTATGTATCTGGCCAGAATTTCTTTGAGATATATATATATATATATATATATATATATATATATATATATTTATATTTCACTTATTTACAATCTCCATTTCACCCATGAGTTTGTAAGGGCCATAATATCTAAGCACATTTTCTTAGCAAATGCCTTGGAAATGAACCTATAAATGAGTATTTGATTCTATAGAGAAGGCAGAGATGAATGAGTTGACAGTATATCTTTTACTTAGAGGAAATGACTTTCTTGTAACCTGTATCAATTCCTACAAAGAAGAAAATTGGGTGTCAAGATCATATTTTGGAATGAATTCCAGACTTGCCCTGCATAACAAGAAGTGTTAGAAAAAGTCACACTGAAGTGGTAGAATTTTTCAGTGAGGAAGTGATAATTGCAGTGTTTTAGACTATCAGAGTTAACCGAAGTGTGAGATGAGATCAACATATATGGTGACTGTTTAAATTTAAAAATATTCTCCCTTGCTTTGACCACACTTACCCTGTTGCTCTTGCCACTTTCTGAAGCAGTTTGGGGGGTCTTCTTTCATGAGTCTACTTTGTGTGATCAAAGTATGGTGAACGTCGCTGCCAGTGCCATCCAATGGAAAAGCTGGCTCATAAAAACATTACAGTGTGCCCATATCCACTCTATTCATCAGTCCTCAAACTCTGCAGCTTCTCGGTCTTCCTCAAACTCAAAATGACCAAGAAAGATGAGGATTTTGTACCGATTAGGACACTGAAGTAGCTGTGACACAGTCACTAAAGAGACCAAAAAAGACTTCCAGAAGTGCTTCAGAAAGTGGCAAGACTGATGGGATAAGTGTATTTGAAGTGAGAGGGAGTACCGCAAAGGAGATTAATGGCTATGTGGCTTTTACGGTATTAAATTTTCTAAAATTTATACATTCACACTTTTCATTTAGACTTATATAACCACATTTCTCAGCCAACTTAAAAAGTATAAATATTTATATGATAAATTATGTTTTTAAATTTTGAGACCATGTTATACGTTACTTATGATAAAAAGAAAGATTAACATCTTTCATATGCATTAGCATCACATTATGTAGCACTTTGTACACTTATTTATAAGTAAACTTTTAAATTAACCTTTATCTAAGTAGTTTGCAATTTCCTCAAAGTGTTATAGAGAAAAAAACATTTTTCTCATTTTCAGTAATAATTAGGACAAGTGCAAAACTGTTTTTATTGGTGGAAAAATCTTTACTGCTGATTATATTTTGTATTTTCAAATTTGATTCCATAAAATTTTTCTAATATATAATAAATCTTTAATTCTGAGTAGATCACACTACTATCTTAGAAATGAACCAGAGAATTTCTAAGTCACTTTTAGACAATCAGAAAGATATCATTGTTATGATTATCTTCTCCAGGGTATGATGTTCCTGAGAGTTGCATAATGTTCTAATGAAACTGAAAAATGCATATTATTATCCAAATTAAAGCAAAGCAGAAATGGAGGTACTGGAATGACTTAGGCTAATTTTAGTTTACACACTGGGAAAGTAAATATTTTTGTAAATATCTACAAGTATACAATCTATTAGCCACCCCTGTATGATTATGAACCATCTGAAAAATGATTAGTGCTATATCTTGAAATTTAAAAACTGAAGAAATACAAAATGTATTTCTAATAAACATAATGTTCTTATTTTGGTAGGAATATGTTCCCTTTAAATAATGTAGCACTCTAAGATATTATTATTTATTGAAATATGTACATTGGGCGTGCTCATCCTTTCCAGGGCTATGTATCAGCAAATCACAGATTTGGTTGATATTAATGGATTTATCTTGTTCATATAATCTTTCATACACTTATGTAGTATTGTGAAGAGTTTGAATATTTTATGTGGATATTTAGTAATATTTATGTACTTATAATTGGTAATTAAATTAAAATATTTATATTTAATTATAATTAAATGTTACTTTTAATTTGCAAATAAGTATGGATAAGTTTAAATTAAAAATGAAAATATTGCTCTGCAGTATATAATGAAGATGCAGAAACTTTGTGACTCAGAATATTAAAAGAAAAATGGTTTACCAAAAATTTAAGAACAACAGTAACTGCAATATGCTGTATCAGAACACACACAAAGAGCATTTTTTTTATGATGTTTAAAACTAAATATAGCCGGGCATGGTTGTACATGCCTATAATAGTAGCACCCTGGAGGTTGAGGCAGGAGGATCTTAGTGAGTTTGAGACCAGCTTGGGCTGCAAGGTAGGCTGAAGGCCAGCCTGAACAGCATAGTGTGACCCTATCTCAAAAAACCAAAATAAATAAATAAATAAATAAATCTAAATGCAATATAATTAAAAATAATAGAAGACATATTCAGCAAATACATATCATTAGTCAAAAAGAGTCAGTAGAATCCCTATCTGAAATCAGGATTAAATGTGATAAAACACTTTAAAATTATTCTAAACATTTGAATTTATAGTCTTGGCACACTTTAAAATGTTTTGATTTCTCACACAATAGAACACGGTTTTATATGGAGAAATGAAGAAGTCATTTCTTCATCTCTGTCTATAAAGACAAAGAAAACATATTTCTAAAGAGAATATTTAAGCAACCAACGAATGACTCCTTTTCTGTCAATATAATGAACTTACTGAAATTGAAAATTTGCAAAAAGAAAAGTTTTGAGTCACACATTTATGACAATATTTAATAGTTTGCATTTGTTTTTTCCCTCAAAGGCATCTTTGTTGACAAAGAAAAATTAGCAGTTAAGTCTGAAAAATAGAATTTGATCAGCACGGCAGTTATGACTTGCTCCGTTTCCAACCTGGGCCGGTTCACCCCTCCTTAGGCAACCTGGTGGTGCCCCGCTCCGGGGAGGTCACCATATTGACACCCAACTTAGTTCGGACACCGATCAGCATAGTGCACTGCAGCCCAGAACTCCTGGACTCAAACGATCCTCCCACCTCAGCCTCCCGAGTAGCTGGGACTACAGGCGCGCGCCACCACGCCCGGCTGAAAAGTAGAATTTGTATTTAATATTTTGGATCTTTTTCATCAGGTAAAAATGAATTTCAGTTAGAAAATAAAAATCAGGTTTTGCCATGATAGGTGTTCCAGTTCAGTTTCGTTAAAATTTCAGATTTATTTAAACAGGTGTTTTCTTTATTGTTTCATTCCAATAAATAATATATTTTAAAGGTATATTTGTTCAGTTTCCTGAGGCAATTTTTTAAAACTCTAATCTACACATTTCTTAAACTCATTCAGCATATCCATATTACTGTCATGAATTACTGTCAATTTATAGAACCAGAAACCTAGTTGATAATGAAATTAATGATCTTGTGTTCTTTGCCAATTTTTGCTGGTTGAGTTGTGGATGAATGTCATACAGATTTTTTAATTCTGTTACCTTACATTCAAATTTTTTTGAAGTAAAAGAAATGCTTGCCAAACATTCAATATTCAAAAACAAAGATGACAGCATTTAAGTTACTTTTTTTCATTGATATGACATTACCTATGAAGTGAAATTCACAGCACCAAAGGAAAGAGCTTGTCTGAAATCTAATGAGATATGTTAAATTTATGTCGAAGTGAAAACATTTCATAAAGCAAATCAATACTAAGAACGTTACACATTTCACAATATGATTCTATGTGCACATTTCAGTTTTAATTGTCAGCGTTATGCAAACTGATCTCGAAAATTGCAAGAAAAAAATTTCAAGAACGCACAACACTGAGCTGAACACAAGGATTACTAAACACACTTAGACAGATTTGAGGATCATGTGCTTTGGTTTAAAAGTAAAGCACGTTTTTTCCATTAAAAAGAAAACAGGGGCTGGGGAATCTAGCTCAGTGGCCTAAGTGCCTGCCTGGCAAGCACAAAGTCGTGAGTTCAATCCCCGGTGCTGCAAAAATAAATAAATAAATAAATAAATAAATAAATAAATAAATAAATAAATAAAAAAACAGCAGTATTGATTTGAATGTAAATATTAAAGCAAAAAAATTTTTGGTATTTAGGTCAGTTATTAGAAGAATTTTGAATATGTAAACTTTACCTGTTTTTAAGTGTATGTCTATCAATTTTAAATACAGATCAAGTATATATATTGAAAATTTTCTATTTCCATTAAGACCAGGTTTTGAAGAACATACCAGGTTTTAAAGAATATGAGACAAACCTATACAATATTTTATTAGTAATATTTATTATATATTGATGTAATAACAATTTGGATACACAGAGTTAAATATAAAGCATATTAATTCTAATTTCACCTTTACTTTGTCATTATGGCTACTAGGAAATCTTGAGCAACATATGTGGCCGATTTACTGGAGAATCCTGACCTAGAATATAAACTCCTACAATGCAGGTATTTTGAGTGTCCACTATTTCCCCAGGCCTGAGCAAAATATAACTGGCAAATAGTTGACACATGAAAACTGCATTTGAAAAAAAATGTTAACAGTGTGTTTAAATCTCTAGTGGAAATTATATGAGACGTCTAAGCAGAAGGCCTTTTTTCTGTCTCTGCCTCCTGCTATCTCTTCTTCCACCTTCCTTTTTTTCATAACAAAAACGGTTTTTATGAAAAATTCATGTTGGGAAGTTAAAATCTGTTTTGTGATGCCACTCTTATTTACAACTTGTGTTTTGGTTACTTTTCTTTCGTTGCTGAGGCAAACACCTGACACCCAAAATTAGGGAAGAAAAGGTTTATTCAGCTTACAGTTTCAGGAGATTTCAGTCCATAATCAGCTGGCTCCAAGGCAGGTTGGCATGGCACTGGGGCAACACTTCAAGGCAGCAGCCAGAGCAAAAGGGGAAAACAAGCCTCTTCTCTACCTTCAAATTGTACACAGGCCATGCCCCCCTTCAGGATGAGTCTAACACTTACAAAATGTCCTTGTGTTCCTTTGCACAGGATGAGGATATTTACAAAGTGTCTTGGTTACTTTCTCTCCTTGCTGAGACAAACACCTGACACCCAAAATTAGGGAAGAAAAGGTTTATTCAGCTTACAGTTTCAGAAGATTTCAGTCCATAATCAGCTGGCTCCAAAGCAGGGTGGCATGGCCCTGGGGCAACACTTCAAGGCAGCAGCCAGAGCCAAAAAGAGAAAAGGGAAAACGAACCTTTTCTCCTCCCTTATGTTGTACACAGGCCGCCCTCCCCAAAACCTTCAGGGTGGTGTAACACTCACAAAATGTCCTTGCCCTCCTTTGCACAGGATGAGGATATTTACAAAGCAAGAACCCTGGCTCCCTGCTGAGTCTCTCAGTTAAACTTCTAACCTTCTCAAGTTGACACAATGTATTCACCATAAGAGCTTGGTATATCATTTTGAATCAGCCACAGTTATTATTTCATTCCCACAATATTTTTAATATAATTGGCATCATTTAATGCACTCTTTAGTATTACTTGCTCCTGTTACACTTTTCTTTTCTTTTTTTTTTTTCTTTTTGAGACAGGGTCTTATTCTGTAGTTCAGGTTGGCATTGGGCTCAGTTTGTAATCCAGGCTGGTCTTGAACTTTTAAGGATCCTCCTGTCTTGGCCTCCCGAGTGTGGGATTACAGGAGTGTGCCACCATGCTCAGCTGCTCCCATTACAATTTTATAAAATTTATTTGTAGATTAGTCCATACTTATATTAATTAAAAAATTACAAAAAGTATCATAAATTTAACATTGTTTCTTTTTTTTAAAAAGCAATTCTTAGATTTTAATGTATTGTTACATCTTTTATGCATGTGTAAATATGTTGCATTTGTTTTAAAAACAGGTGGGATAATGGTGTACATATAATGGGCATCTTATCTCAAGTCCATCTATCTTGATGCCATAGGATTGATTTCATTTTTTTTCATTTGTTGTTTTTATTAATTTTCTTATTTCTACTTACTGTTGCCCTTGGGCAGCACTGTCATGCATTATCCCACTGTGTTTTGTTAGCCCAACCTTTTTACTCCTACTCCAATTGTGGAACCCTTGTTCCATATCCTGTGGCACAGCCAGTTTTCGACATCTACACTACATGTTCAGTTACTCTCTTCCCTGTAAGCTAAATGGTGGAAACATAAATCTCTCCCATGGACACTGCAAATGTCATTCTTCCTTCAAAGTGATGTATAACGGGCTTTTGGTAAAAGGGTGAGGTTCACTCTTTGATTCTCAGAAGGGTTTTTACTGCAGAATGAATTTCCAATTCATTCTTCTACTCTAAACTGTGAATTGCTCCCCTCTGTTAAAATGTCACCTTATCAGGCTAACCTATATTGATTGATTGATGGATGGACTGATTTGTTCACTAGTTATTTTCTGAACATGGTGATCCCATTTTATAGCAATTCAGAGACAATTAGGTACTTAATGTAATTTTGCAAGATCAGTTTTCTCTTTTCCTGATGTTTATATCTTCACATAACATTCATCCTCTTTGATACTACTACTGTTAAAACTCAGTATCTTTTCAATGTCTCAAGTTCTCATTTCCTTTGTATCTTTACCTAATATCACCCTCTTCCTTTTAAAATCATTCTCTTAAACTAGATGTTTTTACCATCAAATATTCTAATATCTCATGACTTTCACTGCTTTCACTCTGATACTAGGAAGGCTTCTGCCAGGGACCACAATCCATGGAACATACAACATTTTGGTGTTCTTTGTTTCCTGGATGACTCCTTAATTTTGGTCCTTGGCCATAAAGACTATTATATAGTCTTATTTTCATGTGATTCTTTAGCTAAATCATAATTCTAACTGACTGACTTATCTACCTATTCCAAACTTTCATTCCTTCTGGCAATTGAATAGATGAAAAGAACCATGCTTCAAGGTTTTACCTGAAACCTGAAATGAATTTTTAACAGTATCCTGCAACTAAGGCTATATTCACCTAAATTCATCATGTTTTCTAACTTCCTCAGTAACTAAATATTTTTTCCTCTCCTGAAATCTTCAATACCTCCTTGATCATTTTCATTCTCAAGTTCAGTACTTTGTGTTTGGGCTTTCTTTACTATGATCTCAGCCTAAAAACTTCTTCCTTGAACGATCTGATCCCATTTTATAGCAATTCAGAGACAATTAGGTACTTGATGTAATTTTGCAAGATCAGTTTTCTCTTTTCCTAATTTGTTTCTATTACAAACCAAAAGGTTGTTTTTCTACCATTTTAAATTAAAACATTTTTCTCTAGTTTTAGCTACTTCCCATTTTCTGCCTTACCATCCTCTTAGAAAACTTGTACTTGCTGTTTTTTTTAGTTATTTCATACATCTATTCCAATTGATGTTTCACGCACATCACCATGATACCAAAAGCCACCATTGTCAAGGTCACTATAGTTCATGACACCAAATAGCCCCATTTTTAAATCTATATCTCAGTTGATTTTTAAAGAGGTTTTCATTAATCTTCCATTTTGAGACACTTTTTCTTTACTTGAATTTGCAATAATTTACTACATGCTTTTCTCTACTTTTGTTCTTCTTAGACACGTTTGCTAGTCTCCATTGCCTTATCTGAATTTTAGAATGTCCCAGATCTCAGTCCTTGACCAATGTTTCTGTCTGTACTTAGTTCGACAGAGTGACTTTCAATATTATTTATTAACCAATGACTCCTGAACTCTACCTTTTAGGTATTCTGACTTTGAAAGATTTACGCAGTGTCTCCCATGATAATAGTGAGCCCCAGTTTGACATTTGCAAACCAAACCTCCCATATCTGTTTTATGCCACTACCTCACCCTCAGGTTTGCTTCCTCCAAAGTTTTCCCATCGTAATCTGGTCTCCCAGATTAATCTGTGAAGAATTGGTTTTACTTTAAATCAAGAAATGTAAGCCCTTTAAAAATTATTCTTAGTATTTTCTTCTGTATTGTGAAAGGTAATACTTGAAATTAAAAGCTTTACTCAATATTTATTATTATTACTCATAATATAGAGGCACTTCTATTAAGCAAATTAGGCAACTCAGCTTTCTTGGAAAAACTATTCAATGAAGGCATATGTTTGTTTTTAAATATAGTTTTCTTTAGAAAATCTGAGAATTTAAATCATTTTGTTCTGTGTTACTTCAGTGTATTAAAGTGGATACTAAGCATCTCTTTTCCTTAATTTTCTTAGTATGGATCAGTTAGGGTCCACCAGAAAACACTAAGGGACATCTATCAAATGTTTCAAACTCAAATGGAAAGTCATAAAATAATTTTCAAGTCATTTGGGAGTTGCATTTATTTATTTTTTGAGACAGTGTCTCACTATGCAGCTCAGACTGGTCTTGAACTCTTTATGTAATTCCAAACTGGCTATGAACTTAAGGCTATCCTCCTGCCTCAGCCTCCTGAGTGCTGGGATTACAAGCATGCACCATCATGCCCAGCAGGCATTTGGGAATTTTAAAAGCAGCTTGAGAATACATTTCCCATAATTGCTAAGGCTACCATAAAACAAACCTTTCTGCTTATTTAGGTAAGGAATTTGGATGAAATAGTATTTACTAAGTCCTTATATCCCAAATCAGTGTTTGTGAGACCCCAAAAGGGAAGGAAAAACACACAAAAATCCCACTGATTACTGTCTCACAGGATCTACTTGTCACAAGACTCTAAATCAAGCAATGAGAAGTAGAAATGTCTACTCTGAAAAATTCCTTCAGATAAGTCTGAGAATTTCCATTAGTTTTAGAATAAATAGGAATGTACTTTAGAGAAAGGTACAATCAAATGACTTGAAGCATATCAGAAGTAGAAAAGTGGAATTCAAACT
This sequence comes from Cuniculus paca, assembly GCA_004365215.1. Lineage (NCBI taxonomy): Eukaryota > Metazoa > Chordata > Mammalia > Rodentia > Cuniculidae > Cuniculus > Cuniculus paca. Next base: position 3,584 of record RJWT010014623.1, on the reverse strand, counting down.
GGATTTGAATGGAATTGAGAATTTAATGAGAAACTAAAAGAGCTAAGAACATTTGATAACAGAAATGATATAGATGCTGAAAATAAGAGATAAAGAAGCAACAATTGCAATGAGGCAGAATATAAAATTTGTTAGATCTAGGTACAAATTTTTCAATTTACCTACAAATACTATTTTGTCTTAGAACTTTGATAATTTATGAAAGCAAATCTAAAGATCTTAAGAGAGTGAAAATTAAAAATTAATATTTTTGTGGAGTTGAATGTATGAAAAACTTTATGCTAAATGTCTCATTTAATTCTCAAAAGCCTCGGGGGGAGGCTGGCACCATTATTTTTTTTTTCACAATTCAGAAGAATGATGCAGATAGGTTAGATAACATGGCCAAGGTCATAATCAATGAGTGGTGTACCAAAATCCAACTTAATGATCTGCCTCTATTTACCTACTAACATTGTTAAAACTGAAAACAAAGCAAACAAAAAAACTAGCATTTTAATTGATGCCTGGGCTATGGAACACATGGAACCTCGAACTCTCATACGATCCTGGAAAGAAAGCTAATGGTATATTTATTTTGAAAAAAAAATAGATTGCCAGCTCTTAAACATATAACCATGAATCTACCACACATTTAGCCATTCCATCCACTACTTATCTGAATAAGAAGAATAAAGATTATTCTCACAGATAAATCTGAATCTGAATGGTTATAGTACCATTATTTTGCTGTTAAGAACACCCAGATTACATTCAATGGATAGGTCCATTCCTACAGCGGAATACTGCTTAGCATGAAAAGGAATAAACAGTTGATTTATACAACAGCGGAAAAATCTTAAATATTCTTTGCTATACATAATGGCCCACATAGTTCATGATTTTCCTTATGTCACATAATAAGAGGCAAACCTTTAGAGATGGAAAGCAGACAAAAGTTGTCAGCATTGGGGGTGGAACAGTGCTTTTGTGCAGAGACTAAGAAAGGAATTGGAGAGATTAGAACTATTGAGTATGAAACTTCTTAGTGAATTTTGGATGACAGACTTTCAATGGCTAAAACTAAAATGGCAGAAAGAACAAAAAAAACTATAGTAATGATTATAATTCAAACTGAAAAATTAAAAAATCCACATAGAAATAAATAAATGACCAGAGAGTGGAGTTGATTTCTCTTTAAAGAGGAATTCTTTTTTAATAAATTTAAATGAAGTGAGCAAAATAGATAATCACTGTAGTAATAGAAGCTATAGACAAGGTCCCCTTATGGATGCTAAAATTACAGGGCAAAAATCAAGAGAAACAAAATATTTATATAGTCTTGTGGTTATTAATCATGCTATTTTAACTTGACTGAATTAAGAAATCCCTGACAGATGAGTAAACACAGATCTGGTTACGTGGGAGATGATGGGCATGTATGTCAGCAAATTAAAGATGCAATCTTGGCTGTGGGTCACACTAACCAATAGGCTTACAACTTTTGTGGAATAAAAAAGGAAAGCAGAAAGATGTTTGCATGCTTTTGAAGAGCTCCAGGTCACTTGAGAAAGTGGGTCTTTTGCTGTTACAGCCATTGGACCTTGGTTTCCAGTTTTTTTTTTTTGCGGCACCGGGCATTGAACTCATGACCTTGCGCTTGCCAGGCAGGCGCTTAGACCGCTGAGCTAGATCCCCAGCCCTGTTTTTGAGACGAGGTCTCACTATGCCGTTCAGGCTGGCCTTGAGCTCACTTTGTAGCCCAGGCTGGTCTCGAACTCACAACAATCCGCCTGTCTCAGCCTCCCGAGTGCTGGGATTACAGGCGTGAGCCACCACGCCCGGCAGTCTCCAGTTTTTTCCATCTTCCAATGCAGGCTCAAACCAACAACCCTCAAGTTACTTGTAAGTCTTCCACCTTGGACTTCACTCTTGATGCCTCATGTTCCTCACTTTCCATCTTTGCAGATGAGCAGCTACTGGATCCTCATCCAGTATAGATGGTCACTGTGGTCTGTCTCACCTCTTATCTTGTAGACCTACCTAGTAAATCCCCTGGTATAATTATATAAGTATTTTCTGTTGATTCTGTTCTTCTAGAGAACCCTAACTAATACAAGACTCGGGTATTTTATTCCAAGTAGTAATGGTTAAGGGAAAAAAATTGACTTCAGCATGGAAAATCTTGGAAGATTTTGATTCCATTATGATTAAGATGCCATATAATTAAGGTTAACATTAGTACTATTTATGTGTGGCCAGCATAAATGAATGAGGTGAGGGTACATCATCTCTGTGGCCAGCATAAATGAATGAGGCGAGGGTACATCATCTCTGTATATTCTGCCCAACAGTGCATTACCTCAATCTTACAATGAAAGAGTATCAGACAAGTTCAATTTGACAGACATCTTACAAAATAACTGACAAACATTCTTTTCAAGAATGATTCTTTGAAGAAGAGGGCAGAAACACTATACAAGACACAAATTGCATTCTGGAATGGAAAAAGGATGCGAATAAAAGGTGAAAGGCCAGTGTATTTTCTAAACGATATTGCTTTAAGATTAATTTATTGTTTAAAATAATAATTGTTCTATGGTTTTGCCATGCTAGGATACATGGTACGTATTTCTGGAAGTGTTAAATTCAAATTGTCTCAAAACCTTGAAAATGATGTGTGCTTCTAGTCAAGGTAATATTATAAAGGCATAGTTTGTTTACATCTCTGATCACTCCATCACATTAAAATAAGTTAAGCTGTAAATGACAATATCATGCTCCCCAAATATAAAAATCTCTTCATGGATCAAAATTAGAAAAGTAGTTGAATGTCTTAAACTGTGAACCTACTGAACACTGGATCTAGAAACAGGCCTAGGTGTCCAAAATTGGGAAATGAAAAATAATTATGCTTTATATGGCTTAAGGCAATGAATCTACTCCTAAGAACAAAGCACCAGAGAAGAGAGACAGAATACATGATTATCCACTAAATTATTGTGCAGTGAGTACCAACTTATCCTCATTATCCTTCTTTGCTACAAGTTATATAAATAATAGTACTTGATTCCCAGTCTCTGTAGAACTACATTGTGATAGATTTTGGTCATTGATGATGTTAGCTTGAGGTGAGGGCTTCCTGGACCAACTCTTGTTAAAGGAAATCCTTTAACATTTCTATTATTTCTGCTTGAAAAGACAATATAACATTGGGAGTGCAGCTGTCAGTTTGAGACTGTAAGGATAAAGCCCTGTGTTGTGGATGACAGATAGAACAAGTTACCGTGTTTTCATGACTGAACTATCACAGCAGTCATGGCTTCTTACCTCTGTACATCTTGTTATGTGAAAAAAGAAAACAAACAAAAGCCTTCAAACAAAACACAAGACCTGCTTCATTTTATTCGTTACTATTTTCTTTGAAACTCATAGGAAAATATATTTTTAACTAAATCAGAGAAAGCATAAATCATGCTAATCCAAATGAAACATAACTCAAGGATATATGAATACATTTTATAAAAGAGCAAATAAAACCCAACAAGCAAAATACTATTTTATACAGATGATGAAAAATCTAAAAAAGTCTTTAAAATAAATGT
>RJWT010014622.1:0-20945 GCA_004365215.1 Cuniculus paca | reverse complement strand
CTGAACAAGTAATCTTTTTGGTTGACCGTAGTTCTGTCCCACCTTATGCCAATTTGCCATCCGAGTTCCCAGATTTTCCCCATGTTGGACCCACCTCACCTGTGGTTTTACTCTGTAAAAGTCTCTCAAAAAGCCAGGGTCTTTGGCAACCCACTCGGGACCCCTTCTGTCTCTCTCTCAGACAGAGCTTCCTCTCTCTCAATAAATATATCCTGCTCATAAAAAAAAAAAAAATATATATATATATATATTGGGGTTTTTCAAAAAAATTTTTTTTTAGTTTTTATTTTTTTGTTTGTTTTTGAACCAGAGCCTCACTGTGTAGTTCAGGCCTTGAACTCACTGTGTAGTCTAATCTGGACTCAGCCTCGCAAGTGCTGGGATTACAAGTGTGCACCACTATGGCTGGCCAATATTTTGTCTTTTTAAAAAATTTTTTTCATTTACAGTTGTATCTTGAAAGTATAATAATATTGTACCCTTATGTGGAAACTTCAGATATTCAAAATAAGGTTTTGAGACTCATGAGGAGCCAACTTACTATATTTGAACAGCTAATAAACAGATTAAGAATAAAATGTAAAGAACTCTACCAGTGTTTAATAATTCTCTATTAATACATCTTGTAGAAACTGATGTCCTTTAGTGGTATATTTATCACTGATTGATTGTTCTGTGTGTAACTGATAGTTTTAAAGGGCTTCACAGGTGCAGTTCTTAGTGTTAGATTGATGGTTTTCATGGCAAAATTTAAGGAAGTTTGATGCATGTTGTAAATAAGACTAAATAGAAAACTGGCAATATTTATCTAAATATATCTACTGACCTGTGCTATTCCTAAGTTCTGAGAATCTAACATACACCACATTCATGCTTTGTTTCAGTAAATATTTATGTGCCAGACACCTCTTTGTTAATTTAATTCACTAAGATAACTTTAAAAATTTTTAATTATTTTCATTAGTCACATTGGTCATAATTATGATAATGATAATGCTTATAACTACAGTTTTTCCTTTGTGTCTTAAAGTACTATTACTAGATCCTTTGCAGATTTAAGTTTGAAGAGGTATCTTTGTCTATTTGGGCTTTTATAATAATGATACTGTTTGGACTGGTTATTCTTTATACATCCAAGAAATTAATTTTTTACAGTTCAGGATCAAAGTGCTAGCAGATTTGGTGTCTCGTAAGGGTCCATTTCCTGACTGTCAGATTGCTGTCTTTGTCCTCACAATAGTTGAGAGAGCCAGGATGCTTTCTCTCTCAGCCTTCTCTTGTGTGAATCTCATTTATAAGGGCTCTATGCTTATGACCTAATAACCTTCCTGAGACTCACCTCCAGATACTGTCACACTGGGAATTAGATTTCAACATAGGAATTTTGGGAGAACGCATACATTCAGGTTGTTGCAGGAAGGTGGTTTTAATTCTTCCCGTGTTTTAACTAGGAAAGAAATTCAGACATTAAGTAGCTCTCCCAAAACATAGAAAAAAAACATACTGTAAAGCTATCATTTGAACCCAGATTTACCAAGTGTGAAAGCTGTCTCAAATTCAAAGTAGCCTACCCAGTAAGTACTAATAAGTGAAGGTTTTACTGGGATGATTTTTAAAATTTTATTGTATTGTTTAGTTTGTTTTTATTACAGAATTATTTTTACGATTTTTAGATGTATGGTACTAGCAAGATGTTTAAAAGTATTCTTGCTGCTTCAGTTTTTACATAGCTTGTTGTCAGAAAATAGTTTGATGTGTAACAGGTTTTAAAAATAATTCGTTAGAATATGTTTCTAGTGTAAGTATGTGGAAGTTTAGTATGAAGAAAGAGTTCTAGAATTGCTTTTTGCAGGATGTAAATTGAACTGTGAGTTTAAGAAACACATGCTTTTCTAATGGTGCATTTGACTCAAAACTATACAAATATAATGAGTATTGCCTGTGTTAACTCATAATTTTTATTGAGAAATCAGAGCAAAATGGCAAAATGCATACTTTTATATCATTCTCTGTGTTAATAGTTTATAGAGAACTGTAGTTATGCAGAGCACAAGTATATTAACACAAGTCAGGGAAAGGTGGAAAAAGTAGCTCCATATGTATATCTGTCTGCATTTATAGGACATATTATTAAACTAAAATAGTGTATTTATTATTAGATTAATGTTGAATGCTGATCATAATCAGATAGTGTTCTGGTTTTGATCTGGCTTCACGGATGAATGTGCTGTAAAGAGGTGGAGGCTGATCAGAAGAGGTGAGTCCCAGAGGACATGATTGGAAAGAGGCTTGTTTCTCCTTCCCCCTCTCCTTCCTGGCTACCCTGGCATGAGCCAAGCCCTCGCCAGGCCTGTTCACCAGGCTGTTTCTGCCTTGGAGCCAGTCAACTCTGAACCAAACTCACTGAAAACTGTGCACCAAATAAATTTCTTCTTCTCTTTTAAACTGTGAGTGCAGGGTATTTTTTTCCAGCAATGAGAAAGTGACTAACACAGATGGCAATATTAATAAGGGGCTCATATGCTAGAAAAATAAAGTATTTTTAATTTTTTTATATTCATTAAATTGTTTTTGCCTTTTTTGTGCATATTTTATTGAAATATACATTAATTAATACTTATTTTATTAGTACAGTTACTTTGTTTCAAGTTTAATAAATTTTTATTATCCTATTTAATTTTATTCTGGCACAGTGGTATATTAGGTTTACGAAATTCTTTAAAATTATTTATGCTCTACCCTCATGATCACCTGACGGCACCTGACAGAACCACTGTAACTTATAAAATGAATTACTGTGATTAGCAACCCTGCATACTTGAGAGTTGGTTTTCCTTGATAAAGTAGTAATGGTAGTAAATATAACCAGTTGAGAGTAACTGAATTTTGGACAGGGGAAACATACAGATCTGAGACCCATTTTAAAATCTCTCTGGTTGCTCATTTTCATATGGTTGAGTTGTAGAAGTTCTTGGTTTCAGATCTTAAAAGAATGGATTAGAATAAAGCTAAGTGATCAACTAGGATGCTTTAAAAAATTCATTTCCTAAAACTATGCCTGTTGAATGAATTAACTGAATTGAATGAATTGTACTTTGTCAGTCCTTTGTTATGTATAGCTTTTGCAAGCATTTTATACCAGCCTGTGGCTTTTCTTCTGATTTTCTTGGTGTAATCTATTATAGGACTGAAGGTTTTAATTTTAATAATGTGTACGTTAGCAGTTGTTTCTTTTGTGGATGATGCTGCTGGTGTAGTATCTAAAATGTTATCAGGATACAATATATATATCGTCATGTAGATTTCCTCCTATGTTATCTTCTAGGTGTTTTACAGATTCATGTTTTATATTTATAGGTTTATATTCATAGGTTTATATATTTATATTTTATATGATCCAGTTTGAGTCTGTTTTTGTGAAAAATTGTATGATCTGTATATAGAAGCTTTTTTTTTTTTTTGCGTGTGGATATTCAGTTATTCCAGCATGCTTTTATGAAAGGACTTTGTTCCGTTATTGCCTTTGTTCCTGTGCTAAAGACCAGTTAGCTCTATTTATTTAGGTCTATTTCTGGGCTCTCCGTTCTGTTCCATTGGTCAGTTTGTCTTTTTGCCAATTCCACACTGTATGGATTACTATCATAATAATTCTTGAACGTTGGATAGCGTAAGTATTCTGACTTTGTTGTTCTCCTTCAATATTAAATTGGCAATGAAGCTTTTACTTGTTTATTAGAATGTGTTTGTGAATATCCACACAGTAGCTTATGTGAGTTTGCATTAAACCTGTAGATGAAGTTGGAGAGAATTGCTGCCTTAATACTGAATTTTTCTTTCCATGAATATAGAATCTCTCTACATTTAATCGTTTTTTATTTCTTCATAGTTTTATATAGTTTTTCTCATATAGATCTTGTATATATTTGTTAGATTTATTAAAATATATAATACATACAAGTATTTTATTTTGGGGGAATTAAGATGATAGTTTGTATATTGCTGGTGTAATAGAAACAGTTGACATTGTGTATTTGCCTTGTATCTTGAAACCTTTTTATAATTACTTCCTGTTCCAGGAAGGGGTTTAGTTTGCTTTGTTTCATATTTTCTACATATGTTATTATATTACTTACAAATCTATACTTTTTCTTGCTCCCTAATCTATATCTTTTATTTTTTTCTCTTGTCTTACTGCATTAGCCAAGACTTCCAGTAAAATGTTGAAAATGAGTAGTGAGAGAGGATATTGTTCCTGATCATAATAGAAAAGCTTCTAGTTTCTCACCATCATTAGGGTGGAAATTAACTGTGATAGTTTTTTGATGTGATAATTCAAACATAGTGAATTGTCAAACATATAAACATACATGCTGTTTTTTGAAATAGACAAGTTTTATTGTAGAATAAGAAACTGTTTAGAATAGTAAATTCAAGGTTTAGGAATAGGTAAACAGATGTTTTAAAACTGTATTTTTAAACTACCAGTTCTTCAGGTGCTGGAAATGTGGCCGACCGTGTTTTGGCTCAGCTGTTAACAGAAATGGATGGGATTGAACAGTTAAAGGATGTGACAGTTTTGGCAGCCACTAATCGCCCAGACAGGATAGACAAGGTAAGAAAGATGGCACCATGGGTGTTGTAAAATCCAAAACTGGCTCAGTTGATTTTATCTTTTTTTTTCCCAAATCACTTTGTAATTAGTTTTTCATTAAAAAGTACTAGGAGATACAAAACAGATTCACTGTGTACTGATTACAGATAGGCAGCAGGGGACAACAGAAAGCCTGAATTCATTATGAACCAGTCCCTTACAATTCAGGAATATTGTGGCAGATAGATTCTTAACTGTGTGTACTTGACTTGCACTGCCTTCCCTGGAAAGCAGCTTGTCCTGGGCTTATTTCCCTCAGGCAACTGGATCACCGGGGAAAATCATTAGAAGACATCTGTTTCTACAGGAGGACTGGAACAAGCCTGGGCTGTTCCAGCTTACCCCTTCCTATCTCAGGATATTGCATTCCAGCACATTCTTCACTTACTCTTGAGAACTGTGAATGAGAAATGGGGGAGAATTGGTTTGGTTCGAGGCCTCCCAGATAACTGTGCTACAAAAGATTTTAAAGGGAATGAAGAAAATAAAAGCTTTATGAATATGTGTGTATGTGTGTGTGTGTGTGTGTGTATATATATATACATACATATATATACACATATATATTTTTTATATATGCATATATGTACATACATGTGTGTATGTATTTTTGCTTATGATTCAGTATAATGGAATTTTTTGTAACTTCAACATCTCATTGTTTGATGAACTTTTAATTTTTTTAGAGAAAGTTTTAAGACTTTCTGTTTATCCAATCTTATTTATTCTTATTGAGAAGTTCTCAGCATTTTCATCTATATTTTACTAGGAAATTACTTGGGCAGTGGTATTAAATTAAATAAAAATGCACTCTTTGAAACTGTTGCTACCACTTTTTTCCTAATTCATGGTTTAATAAAGAAATCCAATAACTTAAGTGCTCCCTGATATTTAGTATATAATTTTTACAAGGATTTGAAAGTAAAAATTTGCTGTAAGAACATGAACCAGGTACCCCTTTTTTGTTAGCATTACTGCTGCCTCGTGTATTACCTTTTGAGCTCTTCCCTCCCTGTGCATATAGACATACTTTATTTTTTAAAAATGTCATTGTGTAAAATCAATTTGAAGATATTAAAGGAGCTTTTATTAAGAATGAAGTTTTGCTTTAGTTAGGTATTTTACTGTGGGATAAAGAACCTTATGTCATCATAAATAGATAAGAAAACTCTTCCCTTACCAGTGCAGTATTTTAGTATATAGTGAAGTGAGTTCTGAGCATTTGTAGGATCTAGGTAAGTGCTGAAGCATCTGTGAAGTTTGTACAAAGGATAGGACTGATTCTTAATGAGGAAACAGAACATGCTGGAAGAATCTTTTTCCTTTCACAGTAGTAGTGCTAAATGAAGAAAAAATTTGTTTCTCTTGGTAGGAATATATTATATTTTATAACATTTATTTTTTGTTGTTGCTCCCATTTCTGATGTTTTTACATTTCTTATACTTCCTTCCTTCTCTCCTGGACCTAATCTAATAGTGACTATATTTGGTTTCATTGTTGGATATTATCAGTGCTGGATAATTTCTTAAAGTAGAACTTTGGCTTTTAAGTAAACTTTTCTTTGTTCTACATAAATTGTATGGCTTAGCCTGGCTAGTGCTTAATGTGAGGTTTTTCTTGCTGTGTAACAACTACCACAAACATAGCAGCTTTACACACTACCCACTTATTAGCTGACATTTCTGTAGTACACAGTATGCACATTTCATGACTTGGGATTGTTTGCTTAGAGTCTTAACCAAAGTCTGAGAGCAAGTTGTTGGCTGGACTGTTTCAGGAGTTTATGTTTTAGGTTCCAATGGTTGTGGAAGAATATACTTCCTTAAAACCATGGAGGTAAGGACTATCAAACCAAGATCCAATCAGCTCTTAGAGACTACTCTCTTTCTTTCCCGTTATAGTTCCCTCTGAGACTTTCAGAGACAACAGTGGAAACTCTCCAACACATTTTTTCTATCATAGTTAATATTTTCTTTGCCAGAGGAAACCTAGAGCCTTTTAAAGGCTCATCTAATAGATGAGGCCCACCAGTTAAAAAGGAAAGAAAAATATCCCTCTACCTTATAGTCATCCAGTTTAGGACTTTACATTTGTGAAAATCCTTCATAGTAGCAGCTAGACTTGCGTTTGATAGAATATGTGAGAAAGATGGTATGGCTATCAGAGGACGCAGTCTTTCCTTAGAATCTGTTAAGTGACAGCATCCAGCTTTAGGGTTGTGCCAAAGTTAAGTCTCTGAAGTTAAGCCACGGTGCAATCAGCTGTAAAGAGTTTTTTAAAAAATCAGTTTCTCTAAGTTTGTGCTGTTTTGCACATGATTCCCTGATACTTCTTTTCCTTAAATCCAAATGACTTTTCAGTAATTTTCATGACATTTACTTCAAAGGCTTCAGGTATTAGCATTAGAGGAATTAATCCTAATAAATTCAGTGTATTAGAATCAATCTATCTTTCTAAGTTGTCAAGTGTAGGATCCTATTTCTGCCATTCTCTATGTATTTTTATGCATTAATAGCAAAGGCACTGTGATATAAGTATCAAGAAGACTTTATGTAGTACAGTTTGTAATTATTTTTCATTATAATAAAATCTGAAATATGAAAATATACTTTTTTAAATGCTAGATTATACTCGTCTCCTAGAAGGAACATTTTATGTAAACCAGAGTAGTGCCTTATGATCAACCATTATGTTTCATGTCAAGTAATAGTGTTCACCTTTCACAGCATTTCAGTCTATTAAGCCAACAAAATTTACGTCCTAAAAGTTACTGTTTCTCTGTACATTAAGATCATTGATGACAGACTTATTCAAAGCTGTGTTTTGTATGGAAAACACAATGGTTGGCAATTTTAAGACTGATGCCTTATGAATATATAGAGTATTTGTAAGTAGTTTATATAGTAAGATTTTAAAAAACCAAGAGTTTATCTAAGTACAAAGGTAGTTTTTTGTTTGAAAAATAGTTCTAAGTATGGAGTTCAGGATCTTTAATGTAGGTGAGTTTCATAGAAAATTTAATTGGCATCAGGCTAATCCAGAGGATGTTCTTAAGAGTTACTAAAGGGAACTCTGAAAGAGAAATTAGGGTGATTAAGATTATTTATGAAGGAAGAACAACTAAGAGTAAAATTCTCATATTTTACCTGAAAAATGCTGCATAATGGATTGCTTTTATCTTTGATGGAAAGAGGCAAGATAAAAATGATTTACAGGGCTGGGGATGTGGCTCAGCGGTAGAGCTCTTATTTTGCATGTGCAAGAAAGGCGTGGGTTCAATCCCCAGCACCACCAAAAAAAAAAAAAAAAGTGATTTACAAATGTAGATAAATTTTAGTTTGAACCTTTAAATGGTTAAAACATGCTGTATTAGTTTTGTTATAGCTTTAAAACGATGTTGAAACATAGTTTTCTGACTACTTAACTATTTTTTTAAAAATATAGAACAGAAGTGAAGCATATTTTTTTTCCAATTGCCTGTTTCTTGTTTTGCTCTTTATACTTTGTATTTCTCATATAAAACAAACTTATAGCAGTTTCATAAAGATGTGATACTGCATTTTATTGTGTTATATTGCTTGAACAGTCATGTAATTTTCTTTGAGCTTTTTCTTTATATTACGGGTACAGCCCTTTTTTTTCTTTTTTTTTATTTTAAAGAGAAGAAAAGAATAAAAACAGATGCAGAATTTCAAAAAACAAGATAATAGGAAATTGACAATGGTTAGTATATCGCCTATTGTTATCTTCAAAATAATTTCTCAGATTAGAGATACATGCATGCATAATTGATCAAACAATATAAGCACAAACCTCTCTTCAATGAACTAAGAGAAACCAGTAGTATAATTATTTCGAATGTATGTGTGTGTATATATATGTATATATAAATATATTTTTCCCCTCTCTTTTTCCTTCTTTTACCCTGGATGATTTTTTTTTTTGGTACTGGAGATCGAACTCAGGACCTCACACTTGCCAGTCAAGTGCTTGTGCGACTGAGCTAAGCTAAGGGATCCAGCCCCTTGTTTTATCCTTTCACCCATCCCAGTTGTTCTTTACTTTTGGACTGTTTCTTTCCCTTTTACAATATCTGTTGTAGATTTTGAGTCTAACTGATTTTTTCAATTTCTTACCTGAGCAAGACAATACCATGTTTACACACATGGGTCTGGTTTATTTCGCTTACCAATATGGACTCTGATTCTGGTTGCATCCATTTACCAGTAAAATCCTCAAGTTTGTCCTTCTTTATAACTGAGTAGTACTCCATTATATAAAAATAACACATCTTTTTAATCTGTTCCTTGCTTGATGGGCATTTAGGTTGTTTCCAAGATCTAGCTTTTACAAGTTGTGCTGCTATAAACATGGGTGCACATATATCACTGTGGTATGATGTTTTTAATTCTTCTGGGAAAATACCCAGAAGGGGACTAGCTGGGTCAAATGGAATCTCCAGTCCTACTTTTATGAGGAATCTCCACACTGATTTCCAGAGTGATTGCACCAGTTTACACTCCCACCAACAGTGGGAGTCCTGCCTGCATTTGTTATTGGTTGATTTCTTGATAATAACCATTTTTTCTGTGTTGTTTTAATGTACATCTCTCTAGTGTTGAACATTTTTTCATGTATTTATTTGCTGTTTATATTTCTTCATCTGAGGAGTGCAAATTTATCTCAGATGTCCATTTTTGGACTGGATCTTTGAGTTTAGAGGGGGTCCGAGTTGTTTCAGTTCTTTATATGTTCTTTTGAACCTTAATATTTCAAGTTAAATTTTGAGAAGTGCTCAGCAGTTGGAAAAGAATTTTTGCATAATGCAGGCAGCAGAAGTGAGGTGATGAATTTGGAGCATGTGTCATTGGCATGTGTGAGAGGACAGAGATGGTAGGGACCACAATGACATATGTGAAAAATGTTAGGCCTGGAATTGACAGTGAGACACAGTGGAAGAATTGGTGTTGAGATCTTGATTTCTGTAATTCTAGCTTTATTCCTAACAAACTGTGTTCTTTGAATTTATTTAGCCTCTTAGGGTTCTGAGTCTGTCAGAATGTAATTGGTAATCTCTGATACAGTATTCAGATTCCACAAGTTACTTATTTTGTGACAGACACAGGCAGTAATAGAAATTCCAAATGGTACCTAAAAGGATGTTGTTTACCAAACAAGGTTTGTTTTATAGTTTTTTTTTAAATGTGTTTTTTGTTTTATTTTCATTTCAACCTTCCTTATTGTTGGAAAGTTCCTTTCTTCAAACAGATTATAAAGCAAGTAAATATTATCCCGGTGTGCAAAGGTGACTTTTCTTTTTAACCACATGATTCTCAAGAAAAAAAGAGGGGGAGCGATAAATCAGCCTTAAGGCTGTTGTTTTGTAACAAAACCTTGGTTGACATTGAAGAACACCTTGACTTTTTCATTTAAAATTACTCTTTGAAAAAAGGAAAGCTTGTTGAACTGCATATTTTCCCCTTTGTCTGAACAGCCCATATTTTAGTCCTATTTAATGTGCTTTTTAACTGTTTTTAAAAGTTGCTACAAATGTAAACATAATTTTGAATTAAATCAAAAGTATATATGAGTAAAACCAAGTCAATTTAAATTTGTAATTTAAAAAAACTTTCCTTATATTGATAATACTTTTAAAGCACTGTATGTGGCAACTAATGTTCAGTGTAGCCAAGAAGCAGATCCAAAGCCATATACTGAATATTTTAAGTTGATTAGTAAAAAGGTTACTTTAGTAGTTATTTTTAAAGTACATAGAGCCTATTAGCTATAATGAAGTGTCACTTTTAGCATTTAATATATGTGTGTGTTTGGAAGGGGTGTGGAATAGGGCGAGAAGGCCATGTAATAAAAGAAAACTAGCTTTTTTCATTAAAATATGTACATTCTAATTTGAAACATAAATATACATATAAATTTTAATGCATTATAATCATAAAATCTGAAAAATTTAAACTTTGTTTATAATACTTTAGTGGCAAATGAATCAAGAATAGATTTGGAAAAATAGATCTTAGACCTCAGACCCTGTGGCCTCTGTCATCTGTGTTCTGTGACACTAACTTAGGCATTGCAGTTGCTCTTTTTTGACACAAGATGGTGGTGCTCACCTGAAATGTTTTGTGAGCACAGGCTTATAAGCTTCTCCCTCCATCCAAAGGAAGAGCAGCTTAAGGAAACAAATAGAATTAGCTTTACATTAAAAAATAATAACTGAAATTTATGTGTGTTCTCAGTGTTTAAGTAATGATCTAAATTTAAGTACAGGTTTATGTGAGTTAAGAGTCAGGGAGCTGGGAGCATTGGGAAAAACCAGTTGAATAGTGAACTAATGGTCATTAGATGTACTCTGTGCACCAGCTACTGTGCTGAGTGGTTTAAATGTGATGCCTAATTGAATCCAGCCAAATATAAGCACTTTATATGTATTTTACACAATACCAGTGTAGTCTTGAGTCAGTGACTTGTGGAAGACTGGCAGTGCTATGTGTGCATATGTTCTAAAAAACTGTGATGTGTGATTAGCCAGTATAGCAGGCTTATTCACTGTTGAAGTGAAGCTATTAATCTTTGGTATTTTTTAAAATAAAAATTTCTTATACAATTAAATATATATGTTTACCATACTGTGCAGCAATTCTACTGCTTAGGTATTTACTCAAGAGAAATAAAAATATTTTTCCAAACAGAGACCTTTATGTAAGTGTCTACAGCAGCTTTATTCATAGTCACGTGAACAACCCAAATATGTAACAACTGATGATAAACAATTGTAACCTGGCCATATAATGAAATGCTACTCAGACATAAAAAGGAACAATTACTATATAATACAAAAGGTGGATGGATCTCAAAAATGTTATACTAAGAAGCCAAACAAAAAAAGGGCACACAGTATATTTTCTTGATTTATTTTTATATGACATTCTAAAAGAGGCAGGGCTATAGACTCAGAAATCAGATCTGGAAGCCATAAGGAATTCACCAGAAAGTGGCATGAAGAATCTTTTGGGGATGTCGGAAATATTCTATATTTTGATGGTGGTGGTGACCATAGTAAAACATATATATTCTCTTACCCCCCTACTCTTCTGTTTTCTGCTTTACACTCCCTTTGTGTTTCTGTCTCTAACTATGAAGTACATTTTGCAGTATGTAAAGTACACCTTAAATTTGATCATTAGAAAAGCACACTTTAAAAAAATTTTAATCCGAAATGCAAAAGAAAATGTCCCTTTGATATTAGCAGTACTTTCTTCCCATTTGAAGGTAAAGCATCCTACTTCTCAACTCTTTTCCTAGTCTTTGGTTATCTTTTGATAAACTATTTACATAGGCTTCACAATACCACTGACTCCTTAGGGTCAAAAATACCTCAGCAAAGAAGAAAATGTTGTTTTCAAACCCTACTGCGGAGAATTCAGGGAAGAAGTAAGTAGAGTTTTAATGCTGGAAGTTTCTTTTTTTTTTTTAAATGACTTTTTGAGACACGTCTCACTATGCAGTTCAGGCTGACCTTGAACTCACTTTGTAACCCAGGCTGGCCTCAAACTCATGGCTAGCCTCTTGCCTCAGCCCTCCGAGTGCTGGGATTACACCACTCTCAGCCTGCTGAAAAGTTCTTAGAGAATGTTTTATCTTAGTAAAATTTCACCTGGCAAACGAGAAATTTCCCGAATCTTTTACAGAAGTTATTCAGTAACAAAAGTCAGTTTGCTTGTTATATAAATTTTATGGACAGTTTTTATTGTTTTTCATTATAATAAAATTAACTAAAATTGTGAAAATACTTTTTTTTTAATGCCATATTACACTTTTTATTTCCTGGGTAGGACAGTGCAGGTAAACCAGAGCAGTGTCTTGTATCAGTCATGTTCATATCATATAATAGTTTTCACCTCTTATAGCTTTTCAGTTTGATTACCTAAAAGTTACATTGTTTTTCTTTTAATACTGGGAACTGAGCCCAGGCCCTTTGCGCTAAGCTATCAGTGCTCCACCTTCTTTTGTCTTGAGTTTGGGGACAGGATCTCTTTAAGTTACTGAGCTTTCTGGACTAGGCTCAAACTTGTGATCTACTTGCTTCAGCTTCCCATTTATTACTACTGTAGCTGCATCAAAATACAGTACTTGAGGACAGACTTATTCAGAGCTATGTTTTGTCATGTAAAAGACAACAGTAGCCAATTGTAGTACTGATACCTTTTGGAAATCTGAGGGTATTTTGTTTCTGATTTCTCCCTTAGAGTGCAAAAAATAGAATTTTCCGTAATGGGATAAAAAACAAGAAATGTAGTATATATGAAGTGAAAAAATGCTAATGTTAGGGGAAATTGAGTAAAATTACTTAGAATAGTTTTGGATTTTTTAAAAGGGTCTCTTTAATGTCCTCTGTTTGAGTTTAGTAATCCAATGTTTTTCCTTATTGATGAAATGTGTGTGTCTTTTCAGAGGTTAGTAGAGGGCTGGCATTTCAATGAATGTAATAACATTGTGAAGTTTATTCTTAATTTCCATAAAATGTTTTATATCATGTTTAATATTTTATTCCTTTGCTATTTCATTTATAAACCAGAGTTTACTATATGGCACATGCTTTGTATTACTAGATGACTTGAATAAAGAGAGAGGCAAAACAAATGAAAGATGAGAGAAGGGAAAAGGTAAAGAGGTAAATGTATAAGTGTATGTGGATTATAGTTATGTGGTTTTTTTGTTTATTAGACAACATTTATAAAGTAAGTGTTAAATAGATTTTTTTTAATACAGGAAAATTTTACAGAAGATTTAAGACAATTAACTGGATATAAAATAAACTAAGAAGAGATTGGAGAACTGTGCCGTATGCCTCTTTTTATAAATAAAGCTTTTTTGGAACACAGGCACAACCATTCACTTACTTGTGGCTGTTTTTGTATACAGTGATAATATTGAACCTCTTAGGAAAAGACCATATTGATTATCTGACACTATACAGATATTCCATCTAGCCTTTTATGTTACTTACTCTTTCTGTAGAATTTATTACCACACAGCTTACTTATTTACAGTGTTTATTTACTGTCTGTCTGTTCTTCAACAATTAAAAATTTCATGAAGGCAAAGATTTGTGTGGTGCTTATTGGTAATATCCAATTATCTAAAATACATAATAACAATTAGTATGGAGACCCACCTTATACAGTCTTTTTATTAGTGAGCATTGCATTTGGGAAGCATCAGATTTTTCACATTGGCTATAATTTTGTGAGTCAAAATGCAAATGATTTGCTGAGTTAGATTACATAGTTTTGAAATTTGTTTTATATGTTCCTCAATGAAAAAATTAGTATTTCCTCTTAATTCCTCACTTTATCACCAGTTATATACTGTACAGGTACTTTTCTTAGTAGTTGTGTTTAGTACAAAGTATTTTGGGTAGTTCAGAAACATGTACATTGAGTTGAGAAATGCACAGTAAAGATTCAAACTTATGTAAACCAGTCTAATGACCATCAGCAAGTAGTATGGATGGGAATTCAGCCACCACTAAGACAGGCATGGTGAAACACGTCTTTGCCTTCCATAAGTCTCTGGAAAGCTGAGGCAAGAGGATCTCAAGTTTGAACCCAGCCTGAGCAACTTAACAACCTACAAGTTATATTTCTTTTTACATTTTGAATATAAGAAAATTGGTGATTAGAGAGATTAAATAGCTTCTGTGGTTCAGGAACTAATAACAGAGGAAGAATTGTAGGCCTTGGCTTCCTATCTCTGAATATCTTATTCCATAGCCTATAGTTTGTCAGCTTTTCATACATGGTATACCATCAAAAGCACTAAAAGAATAAAAGATTGTGACAATGTAATAAAAGTGTTTTGTAGATACTTAAAACATTGTACAACATTTTTTATTATAATTATAATTATTATACAGAGAACTTTAGGAATACTATTCATTAATATCAAACATTGCCTTAAATGATTATCCACTAAATAAATGACTGGATAAATAGACACATACATGCATACATGCATACCTCTGGCTCCTAAAACCTTGTAGAATCTCCCTTTGGGGAACAGTTCTCTTTGTTTTTAGAAACATTAAGAGATAGCTTAACATTGGTATTAACTTCCTGTAATCGCTCAAAAGAAATTATAGTGTCTGCCTGCGGACAAATAAGAATATAAATACAAAAAAAAAGTAATGAGCTAAGTGGGTTTTGTTTTATGTTTGCCTCAGATCATTAAGATTAAAATTCAGACAGTGATGCAGTCTTCTGAGTTACTTTTGGAGTCTCTCATATTGGTACTCTCACATCAGAAAGTAATGTAGTAAGATGGTTTTCATGTAAAGAAGTGATATTTTTATTGATTCATATTTTTATGTGTCATATTTATGTCTTATAAAACTTAATTACTTCTGTCTTCAGAGAAGACAGTGATAATGAAATCATTTTGTTTGAAGGGTTGGCAAAAAGTACAAAAGGTAGAAGGTAGAAAAATACAGAATGGTAAGTTTTTTCTACTCTGATTTCTAAGTGTTAACATTTTTCCTTCTGTTTCCAGAATTTTATAGACCTTCCAGAATTAACTTCAGGACCCAGAATCTTTTTAAAATTCTATGTGCTATATCTTTTAAATATTTTCATTTTTGCCACTTGTGCTTTATTTTTTAATATTTTCATTTTTGCCAAAATGAAATTTACTATTTAATTTTGATGAAGTTAATATCTGTATAAAATCCTAAAATCTTTATTTTTGGGATTTGAGACTAATTTGGACTTTTAAGGCTTATATATAATGGCTGCTTGTACATAGATAGTTTATAGCCAGTTTACTATAATTTAGTTACATGGATTGATAGTCACATGTTTACTGTTCCATATATAAATATTTGGTGAGTGTCATTGACTTTTTTCTTGAGTACTTGAATTTCAGTCAATTAAGGTTCTGTGTAAATACTTACCTTTTTCTGTGTGCCTCATTGATTTTTTACTTTGACCTGTTAGTCACATAGATATGCATTCGAAAAGAAAGGGTCTTTCCAAAAACTTTGCTTGGGGTCTTTACTGGGAGGGTGATTGAGATGGATGGAGAGGGTTGCTTGCTTTACTGTTTATCATTTTTCCAGACAAATCCATGGAGACAGCCTGCTGATAGACTAAGAGAAAAACAACAAAAACAAGTACAGCTTTTGGTCTGCAACTGAATTGTATTATCTGTGCTGTCAGCTAGAGCTTTTGCCCACTTACCCAGACAATCTCCACAGGGATTAAAACTTCCCCCTGCATTAGTGATAGCCCTTAGTATGCTGCAACCTCATATCCAGTTTAAAAAAAAAAGAAATCTGGCTATAAACAGTTTGTAATAGTTTGCAAAATCCTCACCCCTTGAACCTTTAGAGAGAGTGATTGTGCTGATGAATCAAACAGAGCTGTCAACTAAAGCAATGCAGAGCACCTGAATTTTATTTTCATTTGCCACATATAGCTTCCATGTCCCCCATCAGTAAGCCTGATTTGAATGAGTTGTATTTTGTCATCTCTGTTAAAGGTAAAAAGAAAAACAAGAGTATATGCAATGATAGGTACACCGGCAGTTCAAGAGTTATTTTGAGGACATTTGTCTTCCTCTCTCTCTCCCTCTCTCTCTCTCTTCTCTCTCTCGAAATTTGACTCTATATGAATGTTTAGAAGGACAGAATTACAGAAACAGCAACAAAGAAAAACTTAGCAAAACTCTGAGAATCACTTCTGCTTCACGCAGTGAATGTCTGAGCTATCCAGGAATCCGACTATTCTTCGTGGTTTCTAATAATTGAGATTTAGCAGCCGTATTCTAAAGTAGTGGTTCCTAACCTGGCAGTTTTACCCTCCCACCAGACATTCTTGGTCGTTACAACTGGGATGATACTGGCATTCAATGAGTGTAGGCCTCAGATATTACTTACCATTCTGTACTATACAGAAGGCAATAAACCCAACAAAATACCGTATAGTCCCAAATCTTAGTATTGCCAAGGTTAAGATACCTTGTTTCAAAATGTGGATTTTTATGTTGATCAGCGTTTTTCCAAATAGCCAAACTAATGTTTACAGTGTTTCATAGGGATATTGTGTTTTATTTGTTTGAATAGTTAATGAGGGAGAAAAAAAAAGTTTTACAATTCTGATTTGAAGATTTATGGGTGAAGTAAACACAAACATTCTTGGTAAAAATGTTCATGGAGACGGAATGGTGATTTCATGTTACAGAGAAATGGAAAACAGTTTTGTTTCATCATAGAAGGACATGGAAATTTTTATATTATTTTTCATCTTCATAAATATGAAAGGAAATTTCTTTGTAGGAGATGGGACTGTATGAAATTATTTCTATATTGGTAGATAAAATCATTTGATTAAATAATGTTCACAACATCTAAAATTAGTTATCTTGATGGAATATTCAAGAACCTGAAATTCTGGGTTCATTTCTTAGAACTGACTGTAATAATTTGTCATGTAAACCTTAGTTAAGATGGTTATTTTAAACTTGTCTAATGGGTACTTGCTAATTTGTATTTGGTAGTTTGTGTTGACATCAAACTTTTATCAGATGTTAAAAGAGTTGTCCAGCCTTTAATTACTTGATTGCCGAAGTTCATTGTACGGAGTAGGCATTCTCTTCTTTTCATAAATGAAGCTCTTTGAATTTCCCCTTTCAGCATTTTCTGCTCACAATAATATGCAGAAGAATCTGTCTATAACTACAAATATATAAACACAAACACATCTAGCAACTTAGTAGTAGGAAACTTAAGTATTGATAAAAAGTTTACATTGGCTTTCAGAGATTCAGATTTAGGTTTTGGGAGCCTGACATACAAATAATGCATATTATGGTTCATGTAGTTAGTACATGAAGTAGTGTATATAGCCTCTGAACAGTTTAAATAAAATTCTGTCCATTGTACTAAAAAACAGATTGAAAAGTACTTGTAAGTGATCCTTTTATTCCGACTATATAAACATTGCCAGTAATTTTGTTCTTAAACAGTAATATGCCATACTACCCATGCCTCATTAATTAACTTAATGCATGTTGTAGATGAGTTCTGCTTTCTGGAGAGAAGGGTGAAAAAATTCAGTTTAAGAGTCACCAATCATAGCAAGTTGTTTTACCTTCGTTTGCATGTTAAGAAATTGTCTCTTTGCTGGAGTCAGACTGATAGAAGTGGCTGTCACCACCCAAAGTCTTTTTTTTTTTTAATTAAAGGGTCAGCCTAAGAACCATGTAGCTGATATAGAGAAAACTTGAGATAAAAAAATTGCATCTTAGAGATGAAACATAGAAACTTGGTTATCTCTTGAAGATTATAGTATATAAACTAAATTGTTTAAATGTAACAGAAAGAAAGGTAATACATTTCATATGTTACCTTGTATTCCATATACTCTTTTAATCATTCAAGGGATATTTTGTGAAGATTATATTTTGAGCAGGTAGTGTGTAGAATTCAGAGATCAGATGTCCAGAAAAATACACGGTGATGTCCTGCTCCCTCTTTTATTAGTCTCTATACACACATGTAAATACCCATCTTTCCTTAAATTTATAAAATGTAGGAAACTGTGTACAGTACTCAGCATTTACTTTCAACATTTAGCTTTGTATCTTGGAGTAATTTGTTAAACTAGGGCTTTGGATTCAGTGTTTTTAGGTTGTGTTTTGTTTGCTGATGTGTCCCCATGTTTACTGTGGTATCTGGTCACATTAAATGCAAATATTAATTGAATGGAACTGAAGAAAGATAAGTAGTATGGAAACTGATTCAGCCAACTTTTGGAATTCACCTAAAACAAGAAAGCAAAGGTTATGTGAGTGGTAGATGCCGTAACAGGGTAATTTTAACCAAGATACTTCACATATCATTGTTGCTGAGTCTAGGAAGTAATGAACTTTGCTCTCCAGTTTTCTAACTTTCGCTTCTTAAAAATAAAGGTAAAATAGAATAGTGTGCAGGGTGAGACTATTTTTAGTTCTTATTTGGCTCTCATTTTCCAACTCGTTTATCCTTGAAAATCATGTTTTCTGCCAGAATTAGTGAGTCTAGATATACTGGTGCTTACGGAGCTTTGGATCCAGACTATAATGATAAAGATTCAGTTTAGACAGTACTTGTGTTTTGAGACCTTAGTAACAGAATACTTGTAGTAACCAGCAATTTTCATCTTTTCCAAACTTACCAGAATGTGTCATCAACCCTGACCAGCTATTTCAGTTCTTTCTTAATTGTGGAAAAGACTGGTCACGGGAATGTCAATGAAGTCCTGCAAATTGACCACTTCTTTTGAGGAAGCAGTTCATTAGCATTTCAATTGCTACAATAAGTCATTAACATAATTTCTGTATATCAAATCTACCTTGATCTTTTCTGATGTATTCTGTTTTGTCTGTATCTGGAACACTTCTGAGAAAGTCTAAGAAAATGCTGTAATAATTAAGGGCTAATAGTAAAGCTTTAGTCTATTGGTGATATAATTTTATTCATTTCAATTAACCAATAAAAATTAATATTAGCTAGCTATTCTTTCATCTTGTGTGTACACAATTTATTTTTCTCTTTGTCTGTAGTACCATCATATGCATGGCCCTATGGCAAGACAATCTTGATGAATGAGAGTTGGGTATTTTTTGTTTGTTTGTCTTTGTTTTTTTGGACAGGATCTCCTTGTGTAGTGCAGGTTGACCTTGCACTCACTGTGTAGTTCAGGCTGGCCTCAAACTCATGGCAGTCCTTCTGCCTCAGTTTCCTGAGTGCTGGGATTAAAGGCGTGCACCACTACACTTGGTGAGTGCAGATTGTTGTTACTGTCATATTCAAGATACTTGTGTAACTTTCTTGTCCAAATAGGCTGTTGTACATAATTAAGTTCAATTCCACGGGCCTTTTTGTATCCTCTTGGAGCACAGTGAACCTTTTTCTTTTAGGTTACTCAACAATGAATACTGCCAAGGCTATTGCTTACAAAATTTTTGCTAGAGATTTGCTTTTTATCATAAATTTAATTTAGTATTTTAGTCCTGGCCTAGGACCCATTGTACTCGCCACTCGCTTGTTTTTTATTTGTTGTTTTGCTTCCTCACTGATTTCTGTACATCACCTACTATTTAACTGTGTGCCTTTGAATATAATACTACTACTTTTGCTATCTAATACAATAACAATTAATGAAGGAAAATAGGAAGAGTTTTGATGTTGTATTGATAACCCTGTTTATATGTGATACTATCTCTTTGCATTTGTATTAATCTCTGTTAATAAGTAGACAGTGGGTAATGTTTTGAATCCACATTCATTTATCCAGAGGTGTCCTACTTGCTATAAATTCAGTTCTCCTCTGTTTAAAATTGTCATTCTTCTATTTTATCATGTATTTTACTTTCTGAAAATTTATCTTTTTATATTTTTCATTTTTTCAGGGAAAGCTTTTATCAGGGAAACTTTTATTTATTGTTTTCAAATGAAAGTTGCCTTGGAAAATCTATTTTATTTTAATATCAGTGGAAAACTGACATTTTTAACTGTAAAAGATCCTCAGAATATCTAAAATATAACTATTGTAATGTATTCATGTTCAAAGAAGAAAGCAGTGGTGAATTCCGTTTTTCTGAAATTTTTTCAGTAATGTCTTGGTTACTTTTCTCTTGTTGCTGAGACCAACACCTGACACCCAAAATTAGGGAAGAAAAGGTTTATTTAACTTACAGTTTTGGGGGTTTTAGTCCATAATCAGCTGGTTCCAAGGCAGGGTGGAGTGACTGAGGGGCAGCCGTTCATGGCAGCTGCAGGTTGCAAGAGCAAACCATGTCCAAGGGAAAAGCATGCCCCCATTCCGAGCTTTCATTGTATGTCGGTTCCACTCCTGGGCAGGTGCAGAACTCACACCACCAATCCCAGCGCTACACAACGAGTCAACCACAAATGCTAGATTTAGCCACTTCCATGACTACATGAGGCTTGTGGGGGGCCATCTATATACAAACTGTAACAAGTAACATGTAATCTTTATGAGTTCTGAATGATCTTTTACCTTTTTTTTTTAGAAAGCATTCTAATATACGTCAATGTTATTGCAGTATTCAATATTTAGCAATGAAAAATGGGCCTTACCACAAGACAACCGTTATATTCTCTACTAACCATGGTATGTCTTTATTAAAACTGTGTAGATCCTGGTACTTATATCATATTTAATGAATTTGAGTTTTTAAGAAGAAACTTTCTTTTTTTTTTTTTTTTTTTTTTTT
>RJWT010014621.1:0-20964 GCA_004365215.1 Cuniculus paca | reverse complement strand
GATCACACAGATACTGCACAGTCCAGTGCCTCTGATGTATACAAGCACTGTAATCAGGCAGGATGTTCCAAGAACTCAGAGGTTATCTCCCAGGGACCAGAGTCCCTAACCACAGACCCTGCCTAGGAATGTGCAAGATTTGAGCAACCAGGGCCTACTGAGTTAACCCTGTACTGCACAGTAACATTAAACATCTTTGGACGTCCTGCAGGTCAAAAATCATATCAGAGTTTGACACATGGGAACATGAGAGTAAAGCTAAGAACACAGCTATTTATAATGGAGACCTTATTTGGTCCAACGTGACCACATACATTTAAGCATATATTGCATTATTAAAATATAATAATAAAAGCATGCTGGGCAGAGCAGTTCGAACACCTGAGATTCCTTTTCTTATTAAATCATGTTCTGTGTATGAATGCTAAAGCTGTCAACAAATTTGCAAGCTGGCTCACAGCTCATTCTGTCAGCATGGTTATTACCACTGGAGCAACTGTGCCACATGTGTGATGCATTACCTTGGAAAGCAATCGTTTCCCACTGCCCCAGATCTATTCTGCAGCGCAGAGCTGAGGGCTTTGGAATGCTGAGGCCAGGGGAGCTCTTTCTTGCTGTGCAGGAGGAGGCAAGGCAAAAGATGAAGATAGCAACAGTCAGGGTAAGCTATAGCTCAGCTGTAACCCTTAGAAGATGTCAAAAGACATGTAAAACCTGGGCATGGTCAGGAAACATACCTGTCATCCCAGCTCTCTAGGAGGTTGAGGAAAGAGGATCCTAAGTTTGAGTTTAGCCTGGGCAACTTAGCAAGTTAGTGAGATCCTGTCCCAAAATATTATATTTTTTAAAAGAGCTGGGTATGTAGCCCAGTATAATAGGTCTAGAAGTGGGAAGAAAGCAAAGATGAGACTCCTCACAATAGGGTTCCAGCTAGATATGAAAAGAGGGTACAATGGTTAGTTTTCTATGTCAACCTGTCTATGCCACAACATCCAGACATTTGATCAAATATTTTTCTGGATGTTTTTGTGAGAGTATTTTTTGGATGAAATTAATATTTAGATCAGTGGACTTCCAGTCAAGCAGATTGCTCTGTATAATGCAGCTGGGGGCTTTCCAGTAAATTGAAGGCTTATAAAGAACATCAGAATGATTTCCCCCAAGCAGAAAGAGTCCTGCCAGCAGATGGCCTTCCTGCTTCAACCTTAGTATCAGCTCTTCCAGGGTCTCCAGGCTGCTGATCCAGCCCTCACGTATGTTTCAGACTTGTTAGCCTCTATAATCCCTTAAGATAAATCTCCCTTATACTTTTTCCACATAAATGCATGTGTGAATATGTACACACACCTGATTATGAATCGTGTTTCTCATGAGAACACTGACTCCCTGATTCATATGAAGAGACAGGCTTTTCGTGTCATCCCATTTCCTTCCCACAACTGGGGAGGTAGATAATGCACTCATTCTACAAACAAGAAAAATGATGCACAGAGAAGCTAAATAACTTATCCAAAGTCAGCAGACCTAGGAGTTTGGCGTAAGGACAGTAGAGCTAGATGACCAGGCTAGAATTCCCAGTCTATCGCTTACTAGCTGTGTGATCTGGGGCAAGGTACTTAGCTTTTCTATGTCTCAGTTCCCTCACCTACAAAATAGGATTAATAACATTGCTTATTTCATAGCATCATTATAAGGGTTACATAAGTTAAAATATGTATATCACTTGGACAAATATAGTGTTTGACTTGTAGAAAACACTGTGTGTGTGTGTGTGTGTGTGTGTGTGTGTGTGTGTGTATGACTGAGGGTTGAATTCAGGGCCTCCCCACTGTAAGTTACATCCCTAGCACTTTTTATTTTTTTTATTTTGAGACAGAATCTCTCTAAGTTTCCCAGGCTGAGCTTCAACTTGCAATCCTCCTGCCTTAGCCTCCCAAAACGCTAAAATTCCAGATGAGCATTACCACAACTGGTTTGCAAATGCTCCATAAGTGTTTGAAAAATAATTTTAAAAAGCAACAGCATAACAATTGTAGAGAGTAGATCTAGAATCTGACCCTAATAACATTTTCCATGTTATATGCTCTCTAGAGTTTTTATATTACATTAAAAATGTGGAAAATTCACTTAGGCATTAAAAACAAAAATCGACAATGAACACACTAACCTTTGGAGCAGTTACACAGCCCATGCATCATTTCCTGAGAAGTATGCTACCCCACTGCGCCCTGCAGGGAAGGCCCCTACCTCCAGGTTTGTGCTCTGGTGTCTGTCCTTGCTCTGCTCTCCCACCCCTACTGTAGTAACAGGACCAAGTGCACACATAAATGGAGGTGGGTGATTCAAATTTTCTCTCCTGGGATTGTATATTAAAGATGAACCAGCCCTAGAACTGCCTACATTCAGATTTTTGTTAAGGAAATAATCAATAATGTTATGGGAAAGGCAGTTGTAGTTGCTTTTCTTTCACTTTTAACTGAAGGCAGCCCATGAACACTGGCTTATTTAAAAGTCCCTGATTCCTCTGCTACTTGCTGTGCTTTGTGCCTGGCATTGTCAGCATCTGAGCTCCCTGACGCTCTGTAGGTTCTTGGTGCGGATTCATCCTGTTCTCTAATGCATACTATTAATGAACTTTGTCACATGGCTGGGCCCACCAACGGCATATTTTTGCCCAACATTATGCCTTTTATTGCAAAGAACACAGCTTTCTTAAAGCACATAAGCAAAAATTTTATGCCACAATGAATGTCTGTGCTCTTGTAGCTTCTGTTTACAGTCATAGGTGGCTTCTTCCCTCCTCCTTCTGCCATGCAGAGTAACCTCTTGCATTTTGTACTGTGCCTTTGATCTAGGTTGCTTCAACCAACCTATCTCTCTTGCTTGTTTGCTGGACACCTAGCCACTCTTGAGAAGAACTTCATTCCTCCTTTTTCAAGTCCTTCTCAGCTTTAATATCTGCAGGGTTTCCCACCCTTGCATTTGCTGGGAGAAGATAGACGTCTCCCTGGAGAAACCCACCTGCTGACCCCATGCCCTCGTGGTTTCCAACCTAATTACTTCCTCAACATGAAGACTCAGAGAAGCTTTGATGGAAGAGAAGAATGTGAGGAATCACCACTTTGTTCTCTTGTCCTGTCCTATACCATCCCTCTCCCTTAAAGGTGGGTGTGGCTTAGAACTAGAGGCACAAGATAAAGTGTTGTACTTGCACCTCAGAATCTACTTACCTGCTTTGAAATGTTGCTTGCTATCCAGTCCAGTAGCATTGGCCACCGGTGGCTACCAAGCAATTGAAATGTGGCAAGTCAAAATTGAGACACGTTATTTACAGAAGAAAAAAAACTTTCCTCTACCTTCTTAGACTTTCTGGGAAGGGCCTTGTCTTAGTCATTTTCCACCTTACTGAGACAAAACACCTGACACCCACAATTTAAAGGAGGAGAGGTTTATTTTGGCTTATGCTTTAGAAGTTTTACTCCTTCCATTGTCATTGGCATGGTGGAAGGGCCTAGGCAGAGGAAAGATGCTTACTTCAACGCAGCCAGGAAACACAGAGAGGAAGCAAAGAGTCAGGAGTCAGGGACCATTCCATGTCACAACCCCAGTGACTTGCCTCTTTTGACCTCACCTAATAGCCAACCAGCTATAATTCCCCGTAATCCAATCACCTTCCACAAGACCCTTCCTCTGAGTACATGAGGCTTTGGGGAGACAATCAGATACAAAAAATAAACTGACAAATCCTAAATCAACCAGAAAAAAAAACAGTTTATTAACACACTCAGAAGAAATTCAGTGATAAAGAAGAGGTACAACTTGGAGCGTATATAGTATCTCAGCAAGCAGTAAAGTTGTGGATAAATGAGAAGACAAAGAAATAGCCTAGGCTTTAGAGATAGAAAACTGCAGGAAGTAAGTATATGGGGGAAAAGTAAAGAAAGGTGTTATTTTAGTAAGTTTGGCTATATAGGATCCTTTTGGTACTGATAAGAGTCTAGAAGAGTCTCTACCTGTTTTTAGTCTAATGGTACAAAGAGTTGTTATTTTTCCCTACTATCTGCTGTTTCTCAGTTGTCTTCAATTCAAAATAATCCTTATGCCAAACTGGTATATCTTGAGGCAGCACCAGATTTCAAATGTAGTATTCCTTCCAAAATGTAAAATATCTCATTCATAATTGTTTATACTGATACTTTATTGGTCAATTGTTCCCTTTCCTGGAAAAAGATGCTGGCTTTCCATAATTTAAATGAGAGATTTGTTTGGCTTGTGGGTTCAGAGGGTTCAGTCCATGGTTAGCTGGCTCCAAGGCAGAGACATCATGAAAAAGGATGTGGTGGAGCAAAGTCACTCACTTCTTGGCAGCCAGGAACCAAAGCACAGATGAAGAGCACCAGCAAGAGATGTATGCCTTTCAATGGCACACCGCAGTTGTCCACCTCCTCCAGCTGGGCCCCATCTCCTAATAGCACACTCAGCTATAAATATGGGAATTAACTCAATGATGACTGTGGCACTCCCATAATCCAATTGCCACTGTAGGAGTCTCTTAATCCAGCCAATCGGTGATTAAGATTAACTGGCACAATTACATATTGAAGTGACAATATTTTGGTATCTTATATTAAGTAAAATATACTAAATCTGACCTCATTTCTTTTAATATATGGGGTAATATGAAACTTTTAAATAGATCTTGTGGTTCACATTATACTAATATTGGGCAACACAGTTCCAAAATGTCACAGGCTAGCTACAGACTCTATCCTTATACAAAAGTATCTTATTTCATTAGAGTCTTCATTTTCTGCAACTAAAGGAGTGGTTCTCATAGTTAAACTCAGACCTTATGTAATCCTTATGAGGTAAGTCTCTCAAATCATCATAAAAGTGTAACCCCTTATTGGCCGGGCCTGGTGGCACATGCCTGTAATCCCAGCACTCAGGAGGCTGAGACAGGAGGATCGTTGTGAGTTCAAGACCAGCCTGGGCTACAAAGTGTGCTCAAGGCCAGCCTGAATGGCGTAGTGAGACCCTGTCTCAAAAAGACAAGGGCTGGGGATTTAGTTCAGTGGCCTAAGAGCCTGCCTGGCAAGTGTGAGGTTGTGAGTTCAATCCCTGATGCTGCAAAAATAAATAAATAAATAAATAAGTACAGTGTAACCCTTATCTTAAAGAGTATTTACAAATAATTCACTTAGCATCCCTAAATGAAAAAAGTGGTGTTTATTAGATATTAGATACAATACTGTCTCTCAAAGTCGGGGGCAAGAAGGATGGCCTGGTAAGGAGCTGCCCTCACACCATAGGAAGCCAAGAACCATGGCTCTTCTCCCAGGCCGCTGTACAAAAGAGTCTCTTACCTCATCTTTTGGTCCAACTGCTTTTATTCCACTCAAATCCCTGAACCTAAGTGTCCTTCTACTTCATCTGAGTTTAGTGAAATCAATCACTGAAGTAGCCAGAACAGAGTGGAAAATCAAGATGACCTGCTCACCAGATTACAGGTAATTTATCTCTAGAGGTACCAGACATTGCATTTTACATTTGAGTCTCATGGCTCTGAGCTGTGATTTATTTATTAGACTTGACAATGAGATCTGCCTGCCTTGTGCATGCAGAGGAAATTTTAACCTGACTCTGAAAGTGGAAGGAGCTGCAGCCAAGGGTGTCCACCGACTTAATGTGAGGTGCAGAGTGGTGAGCCTTCTCATTCTCATGAAGCTTGTCCCTTGGCTTGCAGAATTAGGGTTAAAAAGGATGGAACATCCTTAGGATAACTCATAAATATGGAGATTTGCATACTATGAGGATTGCACAAATAAAATTTCATCCCTTAAAGATCTAATGGGACTTGATCAGGCAGCATGCACTATACTTCTCATGAGAGTGGCAGATGTCCCTGAAAATGGAGTGATCAGACTACACAGACTACAAAGTCTACAAAGTCTACAAAGACTTCCTCCCTCCCCCTCCCCCATCCCTTTGTTAGAGCACCAATCTCTCCCCATCACGTCCATCCCATTGAGATTAGAGGTTACCACGTTATCTGGAAGGAAAACACCTTGCACTAACATGAGATCCTTTCCAGCTCAGCTAGACTCTGAGACTGGCTGGAAAGAAAGGGACAGTAATCAGACTGATTTTGATGAGATGAGCAAGAAATAAGTGAGCCTGTGCCCAAATCTCTTCTGGAAGTAACATAAAGACCAGGTTGGGGAATCACTGATCATTCTGGGAATGCACTAGACATTGAACTGAGACTAGATGGGTGAATTTCCACAAGGAAAGACCTTCTGGAAAAACATTTGTCCCAAGGAGGAGGAGCCAGGTTGGCCAGGAGCAAGCCCTGCTCTGAGGCAGAAGATGCAGAGGCTGAGCACAAGAATGGGTGCAGATAGGGGAGGAGGAACCCATGCGTGGTGGTGGCCTCAGCTTAACCATGACTTCTTCCAGAACTTAGTTCTTCAGACATTACTGTTACCTGACAGTGTCCAAGGAAGTTTCTGAAAGAGATGTGAACTTCTACTTATTCCACCCAGGGAATAGGTTGAAGGTTCTTTGACTTGTGTCACAGAAAAATAATATTCAAGATGTGTCAGTAAGAGGCATAAAGTCTTTATTAGGCAGAATTTTGAAAGTGCACACTCAGAGGGAACAGAGCATGGGCCCTCCAGAAAGGTGTGCGCTGTGGCCTGGAGCTGGTTATATTATGTGATCTTGAGGGTGTCTTCAAGGTGGAAGATCTGAGCGCTGTGTTAGAAAGCAAACCATTTACCAGTGTTTGAAGTGGAGATATGCTGGCCCACTCCTATTCCCACTTCCTTGAGAATGGAGGTCTGAGAGAGAGGAGCTGCAATTTACAGGTGAAAAGCACAGGCTGAATCCAATTTATAGCCTTACTGCATCTTTAAGACCCTTAGGATTTTTATTTTTAGGAGTTTCCTGGAAGGAAAAAAGACTTGAGCACTTTTGTATCTTAAAGCTACAATAAAAAGTACAATATTAAAATGGCGATTTTCCTTGTCTCCTTTCTACCTATCTTAATTTTTTCCTATTCTACCTCATTGCCTCCCTGGATTGGGTACTTACTAACCTGAAGCTTGTTAGTGGATTTCCCTTGGTGATGATCCCTGAGTTGATTTCAGCTTTTAAATCTCTATTGACATATTTCCTAGGCCTGAGAACTAAACCAGCCTTGTGGTGTCAAGAACAATGATAGCATGGCTTTGGTTTTATTTATTTATTTATTTACTTACTTACTTACTTTCTTTCTTTCTTTTTGAGATAGGATTTTACTAGGTGGCCTATGATGCACCAGGCTGACCTCCAACTCGCAATTCCCCAGTCTCAGCCTTCCCACCAGGACCTTCAGATTATATAGGGGAAATAAATGTAACTCCCAACCCACTGTATGCATGATATGCCAAGTTCATGTTGCCCAAAACTGAAGAATGAATTCCAGGAAACAGTGGATGTTAAGAGTAGGAAATTTTATTGAGAGAGACAGTTTCTGAGACAGAAGGGGATCCAAGTGGGTTGCCGTAGACCTCATTTCACAGAGGAAGTTTTACAGAGCAAAATCAGAAGGTGAGTGCAAGGGCTAAAACTATGATCACGCAATAAAACTACAAGCATAGGGCAGTAGATATAACTCAGAGGCACAGCGCCTGCCTGGCAAGCACAAGGTCCTAAATTTGATTCTCGGTACCATAAGAAAATATATTATGAATATAGTCTTTTAGATAATAATGATCCAGTGGGGAAGCAGGTAACATAGCAAGTACATGTGGAAAGAACAAAGAACTTTTCAGGAAGGGGTGGGTCCAGGGGTCTTGGTCACCCACAGATGTAACTGATGTCTAAGTAGACTTTATTAGACCAGGTATTACCACTTATCTAACCCCCTGGGGAGGCATGCAGGCCCAGTCATTCTGTCTGTATTTTGAGGCCCGGACTGGCCACAGGTGTTTTGTGTTTTCATCTTTTATACTGACTCTCTCAAAGGCTGAGCCCTGTCTGACTGCATATTGTATTTCTACCTAATTTAGCTATTTGTAATAGGGTTATAGATATCTGACACCAAGTCCAGCTTCTTTGGCTCTTCTTAATATGGGTTAAAAAATTATTTGGGAGGCCACTAAGCTGAGACAACTCTAGCATCTTGGGATCCTACATAAGAATAATGAAGCATAAATTAAACAGTGAAATGAAATTTAAGCTTAAATGACCAGAAACTGCCAACACAGAAGGATCTCAAGTTTGAGCCCAACCTGGGCAATTTAACAACATAGTGAGAATCTGTCTCAAAATTTGCAAAATAAGTGGGTGTGGTGATGTACGCCCACAATCTCAGCACTCAGGAGTCTGAGGCAGGAGGATCGCTGTGAGTTCAAGGCCAGCCTGGACTAAATAGTGAGACCCTGTCTCCAAAACAAAACAAAACGAAACAAAAACTTTCAATAAAACATTTAATAGGGTTGGGGAGGCAGCTCAGCGTAAAGGCCCTGGGTTCAATCCTCAGAATAACAAAAAGGAAAAAGAGAGGGAGGGAGGAAGCAAAGAAATGGAAGGAAGGAACTATGAACATCAAATTAGTAATTGTCCACCAGGTCACATCCATGTAGGCAAACACCCAAATGTAGCCAATCAAGTAATTTCTTGGCTTTGCGTCTCCATTCAGCCTATAAAAGCCCACTGCTCATGCTGCTCAAACTAAGCTCTAAAAATCTCTCTGGGTTCTGAGTGCTGCCTGGTTCATGAATTTTGCTTTGCTTAAATCAACTCTGCAACATTTAATTTACCTATAGCATTTTCTTTTAACACTTGATGTTGCCTCTATAGTTCAGATCTTAAATATTCCAGAAATGCCCATGTTGTAAAGGCTTCGTTCTGGGACTCTGAAGTTCTTACTGCTTGCTGCTCAACAAAAAGACTCAGGAGACAGAAATTAATGGGAAGAAATAGGCTTAGTCAGCGGTGGCCCAGAAGAAGATATAGGGGAGTCTTTGTCACCTCAAATCTGTCTTAAGAGGCTCAGGCACACAAAGGGTTTTTATGGGAGGTGGGGTTTGGAGTGTGGTGAGAAAATGGGCAGGAAGTCTCCATGCTGGGTGGGGATCTTTTTCTTTCATCTACATACTCTTCAGTTCCTCTTCTTCCTCACTGAAAGGAAACTGACCTTGACTTCCTAGAGACTCCTGTATTTTCTTTTCAGACAGACACATTACTTTTCTGCAAGTCAATTCATATGACCTGAAGAGAAGAGGGACTATGAGGCATCTCTTTAGAAATTAGAGTACCATGTGAAAGGAATGGGTCAGTAGAAGATTAGGGAAAAGCTTGCAGTGATGCTGCACACCTGTAATCTCAGCACTCTGGGAGATCAAAGCAGGAGGATCACAAGTTCCAATCCAGTAAGACCCTGTCTCAAAATAAAGACATTAAAAGGGCTGGAAATACGGCTCAATAAGGCCCCTGGTTTATTGGGGTCTTGGCTTAGCCCCAGTCTCCTAGAAGGAGTGGATGGTGAATGGTTTAAATAAAGGAGAACAGTAGTATAATTGAGGGGGCTCCAGTAAGGTCAGAACTCTCTCAGGAGTAAAGACGAAGTGCTGTACTGACAGCCTGTATTTATTTGGTCTTCAAACATAGGAAGGGGAAACCATGGCAAGCGTGGGAATGGAGCAGGACCTTGGGAAATTGGTTCAAAGACTTCTCCAAGCTGTAAATTTTGCCAGTTAAGAGAACTACTTCATCTGTAAGGTTGGAAGTGTTATTGCTCTGGAATAGGGAGTGTCAGCAGCCTGTGTCCTCGGCTGCCTCGGCTGTGATGTTATCTTGACTTCAGAGCACTGTGCATATGCTGTTTCCTAACACAACCAGAGATCCTTGTGTTCAGCAACTTAACTCTGTACAACCTGGTTTCCAACACTGGTTTAAGCCACAGGGGAAAAAATAGATTAGGAAGGAAAGCAATTCTGTTAAAAACTTTTTTTCCTAGAAAGCAGCTCAATTACTACAACTTGCTGACCAGAGTGATGCTCTTGAGAGAGGTGGAGCCTCTAAGGGTGGGACTTAGTGAGTGGCTTTTAGGTTGTGGGAGATGTGTCCCGGAAGGGATTTTGGGAATCCCAGCACCTTCATTTTTCTTTCTTTATGTTTATTTCTCTCTCTCTCTCTTTTTTTTTTTTTTTCTTAATTAGCTCATTTGCTTCCTGGCCATGAGACCAGCAGTTTTGCTCCACCGTGCCTTCATGGGCTTCAGTAATCTGTCAACCCACTGCTTAGACAAAGGGAAAACAGAAGCGTTCTGTCCCCTTCAGCAAATGGGCTCTGTCTGGGCCCTCTCCACAGGCCTCCAAGCAAGCCCAGAGGTGCCGCCCTCTCTGTGCCCAGTTCCTGCTGTGGAAGTTGCTCTTAGGTTTGCTGAAAAGTCTGCTGATTTGAGAGAGGAAGGAGATGCTTGTGAGGCTCTGTGAAGCTGCTCTGAAAGTTTTTTGAATGGGATTCTGGTTGTGCAGGCTATTATTCTGCAGCCCACTAGCTGCTCCCTTGCCTGTTCCAGCCACCTGCACACTGCTCTACTTCAGAAAGACAATGCAGGAATCCTGCCTGTGGCCCAAGCAGATCTGAGCAAAGGTCCCTTGCTGTTAGCATCGCTGGCTGCTTGCCAGGAAAACTTCCAAATTGCTTTGTGTAATTTTTGTTTTCCCTTCTCTTTTCCTCCTCCTCTGGGGTGGGCATTGGCTAAAATCAATCACCTCCAACTCTTTCCAGGGCTGCTTCAATCACCTGCATCAGCTCAGCCTGAGGGAGACATTTCGTTTGCACAAACCAGTGGGTTGACAGATTAGTGAAGGCCAAAATATACGAATTGGCTCTTGGTTGCAGGAGGGTGAGCTGTCATCAGAAGCAAGCTCTGAATTCGCCACTGCCAGTGCCATCTTGTCCTGTCTTCTGTCAACTAGGTCTCAGCCCCACCAGCAAGTCCTGGCTGGTGCCCAGAGGCAACGACTTACCCAAGGCCCAGGCTTCCCCTTATGATCTAGGAACAAGTTACTAACAAGGTAAAGGACCAAATAAGATGATTGGTGGGACATTTCTGTGTGCTAAGATCAAAATCCAAATTTAGGACTGTGCAGGGAATTCTTTGGTAGGGAATTTGCAGGCAACTAGTTGTCTCCTCAAGTGGCCTACAGCAATTGGTGAGGAGGTCCCCATGCAGCCAAGAGCCAGGCTTTCTACACTGTGTCAACCCCTACCCCTGAGTTACACTGCATATGTTCTCATTCGGACACTGCCCCTTGAGCCAAAGGGAAGAAGAATGGTGACAGAAGGAAGAGAAGAGAGTCAGAGATGACGTACTGTGTTTCCCTATCTCACCTTCCCCAAGGCCACTGCTGCCCCAGGAGCACACAGCCAGCCTCTGACTTTACTTGGAAAGTCTGATGCTTGTTTTAAACCAGCCTGTTCATCTCAATTGCAGCGTAAGAAGTCTAATGAGAACCAAAGATGATGGATTAGGAACAGACTGGGCTTTGGTGGCAAACTCTCACACTTCAAAGGCCTTGATTTAAATAGCTGTCTGTTATGGTTTATACCTGGATGTCTCCCCAAAGCCTCGTGTTTTCATAGGTGGGGCTTTTGGGAGGTGATCAAATCATGAGGGTGTGATACTTAACAGTGAACTAGTCCATGGATGAATTTAAAGCTAAACTTGATTTGGAAGGGGAAATCTGTTTGGGTCACCGGGAGCATGTGGGTCACCGGGAGCATATCCTGGAAGGGCAAATCTCTGTTCCTCTGTCTTGATATCTTTCTGTTTCCCAGCACCATAGTATAAGCAAGCCTCCTCTGCCATGCCCCTCTGACCTGCTGGCCTGCCTTGGAGACAGCCAGCTAGGGACTGAAACCTCTACGAACTGTGAACCAAATTAAACCTTTCTTCCTTTGTGTTGTAGGTGTCAGGTATTGTGTCCCAGCAACAAAAAAGTAACTAAGACACTCTCCTTGCAATCAGGGGAGCTCTGATAATAATATTACTGAGCATGGATTGTGTGGGAAGACAACAAAAGAGGTTCCTTACATTACTGTTTTAATTCACCTGTGTAAACCACTTAGCATGAAAGCTAAACAGATTTACTCTGGGGACTGAGAGAATGTGCATGGGTTAACTGTGCTCTTCTCTGAACCAACTGCAGAAGTCCAGGCAAGATGAGTAGGGGGTCTCCACGGGAAGTGGGGTCCTGGGGAGGGACTCTGATTGCCAAAAGAAGGTCTGACACTTGTCACTCTCCTCGTCATGACATACAACCAAGACAGGAAAGTTTTCAGCAAACCACCCCAGGGCAAAGCGGCCCCAGAGACAGATCACTCTAGATCTCTACCTAGAGCGTCTTGTACCTATGCTTCACCTGCCCAGAGCACTCTTGACCTTTGCGTATCCCCCTCCTCCTCCCAGGGCTTCCAGTTTTTTCTCACCCAGGGATGGGAACAAGGGAAAAGTGGAAGAAACAGTGAGCCCTGTTGAAGGATCTGTAACTTCTTCCTTTACAGCTGTTTTGCTCCCAATCAGTCTTTGGAAGAAAAGTTAAACAATTTAAGTTAGGAGTTTAAAATGCAGCCCAACACACTGAGCAGACAGAATAATGGTCCAAACAGCAGGAAGGTGTACAGTATGTTTGATGCCTCAAGAAGCTAAGAAGAAGCTGGAAACTACCTGTGGAGTCAGTGTCACGGGTGAAGGTAGGCAAGAGTAAAGCAGAAGACCAATTCTCAGGAGGGAGCCTGAAAATGGCCTTTACTCTTCTACAGGGATGAGAGCTGAGGCACAAATGGAAACCAACAAGACTGGGATCACCAAGGGCCCAGCCAATGCCTGTGCACCTACAAAGCTGGGTAAGATAGCGCTTGGTGTCAGGCTCGGAGGCAGGACCAGTGTGAAGAGTGAGGAAGAAGCCTGGTGGGGGAAGAGGGGTCCGAGGAAGAAAGGAGAGTGTATCCTCTGTCCTGGTGAGGGTCTGGTGAAGCATAAAAGTGAGAAAGAAGGTTGCTCTGGTCTGAACATCTGAGTTGCCCCCAGAATTCATGTTGAAATCCTAACCCTTAAGGTAAAGACATCAGGAGTTGGACCTTTGAAAGCTGACCAAGTGATGGGAGTAGAGCCTTTATGAGTGGGATTAAAACCCTTTCAAGAAGAGGCCAGAGAGAAGCTTGAGGCCCCTCTACCATGTGAGGACCATCTATTGTCACCGACCCTTGTGAGAGTCCTTGCTTCCGTCATAATGGAAATCAAAACTGAGGCAATTAGCATGAATTTACAGATGTAACAAAGCTCTTATTTTTGGAGAGAAAATGAGGGGCACAGTCCTCACAAAGATCAAGCTAGTTCCTTAATAAAGTAAGAGAAAATAGGGAAGGAACTTCAGTTTGAGGAATTAAAGGGGGACACATCTCTGACCAAGATCAGACTGGCCCATTAACAAAGAAAAGGACCAGTTTTTGTGGAGCTTTACACTGGGGTCTGTTGATTATTATCTCAGGCCTGGTTTCACAGGTCAGAGGAGTCCTTGTGGCTTAAGGGGAAATGTGGTTTCTTTGATTTGTTTTTGCTCCAGGTGGGGTGGGGCATGCAGCCTCAGCTCCCCCCACAGGGTGACTGCTACTCCTTGCAGGAGGGGGGTGACCTCATCATCGGGGTCTTAAGGTTCTGTCTTTCCTGAAATCGTAGGTGGTTCTATGATTAGCACAATATCCAGAGCCTTCTAGGCATTGCTCCAGAGGATTGGAACTGGACATTGTAAAAACTGGCAATTGGGTGTCCCTGAAAATCCTGAAAATTACTTTGGTTACTCTTACCTTGACGACCTCAGACTTGAAGGGAAATAAGATAAGCTGAGTAAATTTAAGTCTAATAAACTTTCTATTACCAGATCTCCTTATCTGATGAGTATACATACATACAGAGTTAAACAGGGATCTGATCCAAAGTTTTAAGACACTCAAGGGACAGAAAAAATTAGAGTGGAGATGCCAAGCTTCATTCTGCTTTTACTAATCCATTTGGGAATCTGCAGGCCCAGCCTTTAGGTTCTTGTTACACTCTGAACCGGAAAGTAGCTCCTCAGGCCTGGGGATACAACTCAGTGATGGAGCAATTGCCTAGCATGGGTCAGGCCTTGGGTTCGATTCCCAGCACCACAAAAAAGAAAGTGGGCTATCATCAGACACTGAATCTTCCTTGATCTTGGACTTCTCTGCTGATTTGATGTTGCCTGTAATCTATCCAATTAATGGTATTTTCTTACAGCAACCCACATGAACTGAGACAAAAGTTTTGGATATGTATGTAGTGGTGAGAAGGCCATTGGCCCACGAGATTAGAGTTCTGGGTCCTTCATCTCTTAGAGAATTTACCTGCCTAAGTGCATCATAGGAAATGAACTATGCCTTGTCTACATCTCATCAATTCCCTTGGACAATGGGCTTAGATGTACAGCATATTATGGAATTCAGCATACATGCATGGTGTGAAGGATTCCTTGAAAGGAGGGGTTAAAGTGTACACACACACAGGTGGATAGCTCCAGCTCCCCACAAGAGGTTTCTTTGGACAAATTTCCATTGCAACATGAGCCCCTGGAAGAATGAACACTGTTTATCAGCCGCTTGCCCACTGCAGGCTGTGTTGGAGGTGGGGATGCTAGAGTGACCCAGAGGAAGACTGACCCACTCCTCCCCTTCAGGAACTAGCAACCAGGTAAGGCCAGGAAACTTACTGACTGCAGCTGATCCTGTGCTTCCAGCATGTCGGTGGGCAAAGTTCCAAGCCAGTTCTTCCCATGGGAACTCTGATGCCTTCCATCTGCCATTTCTGGGACGCCATGGACCACAAAATTGGATCAAATGCTTGATCGAATTACATGGAAACACAAAGAATATTAGGTAGGAGTGAGATGGGCTAGGAGGGGGCAAAGACAGAGGAGAAAGCTGCAATAATGAGACCTGACTGTACTGACGAAAGGCAAAGGACTCTGTAGGAAGAGTATCCTGTCTGATGTGACTAACCCCCCCTGGTCCCAACTGGAAAGGGCAGCAACTACTTCCTAAGGCTCACTACACCAAGCCAGCATTGCTTCTGGGCTGAGTTATCCTTATTTATTTCTTTTCATCTCTCCAAATTCTTCTAAGCAGCTGAATCTGGAGCTGGCTGGCTCTGTAGGTAGGGTCTTCAGGATCTGACTTGAGAACTTCAGATACAGCCCAAATACAGAAAATATCCTACCCATCTACAGCAGGACGGGGAAGAGCTCCACTGCCAGAAACCCTTACCCTTTGGAGATTCTGTCAAAAGCCAGTATGGCAAGTGACCTGAAAGCCAATGGATTTCAGCCTTATCAGTCACTTGCCCCTCAGTGTTAGAGTTCATCTTAAAGGGAGGAAAAGATCCTGAATGCCTGGCTAGTCTCAGAAGGGTCCAGAGATAGGAGAGAGATGCTTCTAATACAGCTGAAGGGGGAGCAAAGATGTGAATTTACCAATAGATTAGAGTAAGGGAGGGAGGTAGTAAAGGATGACAAGGGGAAAAGCAGAGGAGACTTGGGAGAAAAAGGACACAGAAAGAGGAGACTTATGCCTGGAACAATGATATCATGTTTTCCACTTACCTCATCTGGCACAAGCTACCAGGGGCTTGTTTCCTGTGACTTAAATTGTCTACTAGCTATGATCCTAATGAGGGTCTCCGACAGCCCACTTCCCTTGCCTCTTCAGAGATCAAGAGCAGACGTGCATCTGGAGACACACAGAACACATCCCATCCCATCCCATCCCATCCCACCCCATCCTATCCCGTTCCATCACATGGGAAAACTAGAGGCTCCCAAAAGCAGAAAAATGGACAAAGCTGGCATCCTTGAAGTTAGGCACCCATGGGATGGCTGTGCCTATCATCTTCCACATAGCACTCTCTCCAGAGCTTGGTCTCTGCCCTGCACACTTAGCCCACAAATGTCCAGGGCTTCTTCCAGCAGCACATGCTACTGTCTCCTATAGACCCAGGATGTGAAGCTGGAAAGGGACTAAATGAGCAGGAACAGATTAAGTTTGGGAGCAAGAGATACTGAGTTATAAGGGTCATGTTTCATTGCAGCCGGTTTTGAATGTGATTCTCTAGCTTCATTGTTCTGGTTAACAGGGACAATAAGGACATCTGGAGGCTACCATACAGCTGACAATTCAGCAACTGTTGGCCTAAAGCCATTCTCACCGCTCAGGTCATAGATCAGACCACTCAATTTTCATGGCTCTGGGAGTTGGAAATCACTTCAATTATTTCCTCAATGAACAAATATAGAGTGAGAGTCTATTATATACACCTCAGGGACTTGCCAGAGGGCTAGGGAAACAGGCAAACGTGCCAGCTTTAGAGCGACTGGAGTTGCCCACACCTCCCACCCTACTGAGAGAACTTGAGTGTGTGTAGAGCACATGCCCTCTTGTGACCTCAACACATGAGAGAAGCAGGAAGTTCCAGAGGAGAACCCTGAGAGCTGTGGGACTCCAGGCTACGAAGAGAATGCAAAACCCTGGGATCCATGGATGAAAGAGTTCTGTCCCCTGGAGCCAAGGACCTGGAGTGAGGAAGAGTGGCTCCATCATCTCAGGATGCTCCTGGTAACTGCCGATGAATGATTCTTCCCCGGTAGGTGAGGTTGGACAGAGCCACAACAGATGCTTCCAACTTGTAAAGGGGGAAACAAATTCATTTGTTTATACATTCATTCACTCACTCAACAACTATTTTTCGGGCACCTGCTATGTGCCAGCACTGTGGAGATTAACAGTGATGTGGAATGTAAATAAGGTTCATGCCTGGAAGAAGCTTAAGGTCTAGGGCGGTACACCCTGATTTTTTTCACATGTACACATGGAAAGTTATTTAATGTGTATCACATATCAGGGTGAATGATGAAGTCACTGGCTAGAGGGGACCAGCCCAGATCTTTTGGTTAGCCCAATCTGCCTCCACCAGTCCCAAGGGAGAAGATCAGTAACGCAGTGAGCCATTCACAGTGGCACACTGGTGAGAGATACAATTACAGTTACAGATCAATTTCTCATTTATAGCTTTAGGGGTGGTTGTGATTAATGGAGGAGCAGGCACAATAAATTGTGTGTAAGACCTCAGAGGAAGAAGACAGCAGTGGTTTTAAACTGTGGCTTCAAATTCTTAAAACACTCCCCAAATGAAGAAATAGGGTATGTGTCCCCCTTCCCCTTGAATCTGAGTGAGCTTGTGATGGCTTTGACCAATTGAGTACAGAAAGGACACTGTACTGAGGTGGGGAAGCTGTGACCAGCAGCTTTCGCTTCATTCACGGAACGCACACACTTGGTGAACTGACCCTCCATGTGAGAATTTTCATTACGCTAAGACCACTATCCCAGAGAGACCTTGTGCGCCTGCTGGGGTGAATTCATACTGAAGACAGCACCAGACATGTGGCAAAGAAGCCCTCTCATGAGGCTCATTCAAGTCTTCCCAGACCCTGTAGAGCAGAGAAAGCCATTCCCATTGTATTCTGTCTGATTTCCTGACCCTTAGAATCTGCGACACAATAATAAGTTTGCTTTTTCACTTCATTGAGTATTGGGGAGACTGTTATGCAGCAACAGAACAGCCAGAACCCCGCTGAAGATGCTGAGTGACCCCATGGCACGGAAGACTCTCCAAGGTTTATCAAGAGAAAGTGCTTGAGCTCTGTCATTCTGGCGCCAGGGAGTAGGGTGGGGGACTAAAATTCTCTGCTACTACAAACCATGAGGAGAGCGGAAGAACAGCTGCCAAGATAGCCTTTCTTCATCCTTTACTTCCCAGCAGTGGAAGATCAGTCTCTGCAGGTGGTAACAGCAAGATCCTGCAGGCTTTTCACAGATTTGTTACACTAAATTCCTTGCTTTAGACCCTTTTCTGCTGACAAGAGCCAGAGCAGCCTCCGATGCCCACAGCTGAGATGGCCTGGTACAGGCCGTCCTCTGCCTGAGTCCCAGAGCCAACCTGATTCCTGTTCATTTCAGATACCGATTTCAGTCTTATTGGTTCATCAAGTTGCCCAGAATCCTTATAGTAAATTCCCTTTGCCAAAAAGGATTTCTGTTGTCTGCGACCAAGAATCTTAACTAACATAAAAGTTAGTTTGCAGACTGACTGGATACTTTGTACATCCCCTGTGACCATTAATCCTGATATGTCAACTTCACTGAATTCAGAAACAATGTTGTCTGGGTAGAACAAGAAGGTGTGGCCTTTGGGACTATCTGTGGTCCATCGCCCATTCTCTGGTGCTGTTACCCTGCCCTGCTGCCTGGCCACTGTGAGCTCCATAACTGTCCTCCACTACCGCAGGCTTCCATCACACTTTTGCCTTGGAGCCTACAAGTCATGAACTGAATCCTAAACTATGAGCCAAATTAAAATTCTCTTTCTTTAAATTGTGGGTATTGGGTGTTGATAGGGGCAACTTTCTTTGTACAGAAAGAATATTCAAGCAACACTCTGGAACTTCAAGTGAATATTCCAAATATTATAGAAATGAATGCAAACTCCTACTTTTCCCTAAGCTTCTAAGTTCATTCCCGCACCTGGACAGCAATATTCAGGAAGGCTGTTTCTCTGCTGTTTATCACTCCGCAACCTTGGCTTCTCCCTCTTAAATTCAATTTAGAAATAAGATTCCATTTCAAAATCTTGCATACTTCCACAATAATGTTTGAGATTTTTATAATTTAGTTAAATTCATTTGAATATGTTAATTGTATTTATAAGTCCAATCTACTCAATATTCCTTTCAAATTAATTCAGCTGTCTGGCTAGTCAAATAACTTTCCCAAGTTCTTAAATAATTCTTACAAATCTAATAAATTAGCTTTATAAATATGATGATAAATTTCTTTTGGATATGCCAATGCTATTTACAGACTAAGGTTCTCTTGCAACTTTTTGCTTCAAATCCAGGCTAATTGCTGAGTATTCTGAGTACCCTAATTTTCCAAAGACTTTTGGGTCTCCCTTGCATCCTACTTCACATTCATTCAGCCCACTTTTTGCTTCAGCTATTGCCATAGCAACCTGCTTCATACAGCCTGGCAGTATTTCTTATCCTCAGTATATTTTGCTTTTCCCCCAGATTTTGTTCACCCAGAATCATGGTAAAGGATCTCCAGGAACTGTTCTACATTCTTCCATGCTCAGCCCTAGAAGTGTAAGGTATTTGATATCTTGTAAG
Source organism: Cuniculus paca (assembly GCA_004365215.1). Lineage (NCBI taxonomy): Eukaryota > Metazoa > Chordata > Mammalia > Rodentia > Cuniculidae > Cuniculus > Cuniculus paca. Next base: position 1,672 of record RJWT010014621.1, on the reverse strand, counting down.
GGAATCCATGAGAAGCCCATGAATAAAGTCTGCCTGATTCATATTCTACATGATTCCTTAAAGATGCCCAGATGGACAGAACCTCAGCTGCCCTCAGCAATGCCCAACTCAATTATGCATGAGTTTTATTATTTGACTTCTGTTCCCTATAATCACTTATTGTGCCAACTCTGCTTTTGGAAGAAGGGTGTAGACAAATCTAATATGCACAAATTGTTTAGCTAAGACAAACACCAATATGCACAAGTCATTCTTAGATTTTACATAATAGCAATACCATGGGTTTAATGTTCTTCATAATCTCTATTCTCATTCTAAATCATCCACAGGGTTGAAAACCCCACCAAAGCTTCTGTGACAAAAAGCTACAAACTGGAGGTTTAAAACAACTTAAATGTCTTCTTTCACAAAAGTCTGAAATTAGGATGCCAGCAGGGCTATGCTCCCTGTGGGACTCTAGGTAGAATGCTTCTTTACCTTCTCTGGGTAGTGGCCAGCAATCCTTAGCATTCCATCGCAGCTATATCACCCCAGTATCTCTCCATTTGCACACGGCTCTGTCCCCATGTATATCTTCACATCATCTTCACTCTTTATGTGTTTATGTCCAAATTCCCTGCCTCCTTTACAAGGATACCACTCATTGCATTATGGCCCACCCTATGGACCTCATCTTAACTAGGTTATCTATAAAAATTATTTGCAGATTGCGATAAGGAAACAGGAATTAGGACTTCAAATTATATTCTTGGTAAGACACAATAGCACTTGCAAAGGGAGCAATTATGTAATTCTAAACAAATAGTTTCCTGTTGGCTGGTCATTTTGTAAATTAATCAAATTCTAGCAGGATCTGTATCAGAAACTGTGGGTCTCCAGGATAATGACAGAGCCATTGTCCACAGTCATCATATCAGTCAAAATCTTAAGTTCACACCTTTTGAATAGGGTTGTGGAAACATCCAAACTGCAGTGGCACCTCAGTTCAGGAATTTAATTCTTTCCACAATTCTGGTCACAAACCAGATTGGACACAAACCAGAATCAACTTTCCCCCATAATGTCAGCATTGAACCTAACCACTGAATTTGATTTAGTTCTTGTATGATTTAGTTTGCAAACAGAATCATGGAAAGAATTAAGCTTGTGAACCAAGATACTGCTGTATACATCCTTTAATTCAGCTTTAGCTAGAAAATGTAGGGAGAAAGCAAAATGTCGAATTGCTCAGGAAGTCTCCTGAGAAAAATGAGAGATTATTGACACAGGTGTTTTGAAAAGAAATGAGTCCTTAGAGAGCCATTAAAATTTCTTTTGTAGAAAGGAAAATAATAATGAATATTTGCATACTTGTAAACAAATAATATAAGCTAATTCTATACACATTCTATATCATCAAGTTGAAATTCTGTCTAGTTTGCTGAAAAATGCAAAGACTCTTGCTATAATATTTAAAGTTTCCAATACTCTACATAGAAGACCCCAAAAACTCCACCAAAAAAACTTCCAGATTTAAAAATCAAACTCAGCAGTGTAGCTGTATACAAAGTCAACACTCAGAAATCAGTAGCAGTTCTGTACACAAGCAATAGGGCTGGGGATTTAGCTCAGTAACCTAAGTGCCTGCCTGGCAAGTGCGAGGTCATGAGTTCAATCCCTGGTGCTGCAAAAA
>RJWT010014620.1:0-20952 GCA_004365215.1 Cuniculus paca | reverse complement strand
TAACTATACTTATTAATGTTGATAAATTCATTTGAGTTATTGAAACTTTTGCTAATGAGCACTGCCTTAAAAATGACAGATATTTAGGGGATAAGCTATTGAAAATGTGTGAATCTGTGTTTTTCAATGATTCTTTTATACTACCTGTTGAATTCAGTTCCTTCATTTCTGTAGCAGAAAAATCGAAAACTAAGAGAATTATGCTGTAGAGACACACAGGTCAGTAGAATAGAAAGGAAAGGTGGGCTAGGGATTTAGCTCTGTGACACAAGCACCTATCTGGCAAGCATGAGGTCTTGAGTTTGACTCCCAGTACAAAAAAAAAAAAAAAGAGAGAGAGAGAGAGAAAGAAAGGAAAGGTGGAAGTAGTGGGTCAATTTATTAAGAAAACACAACCCAAACAAAATAAAAGGAAAGCACATTCTTCTCTCTCAGAAAGATTCTATATATAACCTCTGTTTTCCTCCTAATATAAGTTCTTTGAGAATAACATGAGTGTTGCTATGGCTTGTGTCTAGATGTCCCTCCAAAGACTCCTGCAGTCCTAAGTGGGCCTTTTTCAGAGGTGGCTTGATTTAGAGTGTGTGACACTGGGATAGATTCATGGAGCAATGCTAGGATAAAGGGCACTAGGATTAAGTGTATGAGTGCTACCCTTCCTAAGTAGCCTGGATAAGATACAAGGGATAGAAAGAGATGTGGTCATTCCTTGTTGATTTGCTACCTCCTGCCTACCATAAACTTTCTCCTCTGCAATACCTGTCTGCCATACCACCCTGCATTGGAGCCAGCTGATTATGTACTGAAACCTCTACAAACCTTTCCTCCTTTAACTTTGAGCTAAATAAACCTTTCCTCCTTTAATTTTGGGTGTTGGGCATTTTTGTCTCAGTAATGAGTAAGGTAACTAAGACAGAAAAATCATAGGTTGAGATTTTAAAGTTTTTACTCTAGAGTTTCTTTTACATCCTTAGCATTTGAATTGGCTGCATGTGATGAAACATATAAATATACCAGAGGCTTTTCATCTCACATGAACTCTGGGGATAGGCATATAGAGTTTATTTGGCAGTTTGTAGTTAACAGACCCACACTCCTTCCATCCTATGACTCTGTCATATGTAATTCATTCTTAAGGACAAAGTGTAGGATGACTTTTGGAGCTGTGGATATTATACTTGTTTTCCTACTATCAGAAGATAGGAAAGGTGAAAAGGATGTCTTTCTATCTTAACACTTCCTGGAGGATATGATACTTATTTATAGCCCCTCTGAGGTTCTTTCTGACACTCAGTACATGGTATCTTTTAATATCATTTTTAAAAATTTTATTTTAAAGGGAATAAAACAAAATAATAAAATGGAACAAAACAAAACAATGAAAACAGTATTGGATTTCAAAAGCAAGACAGTAGGAAATACCCAGTAGTTACTATATTGCATATTGTTATCATCTAAATAGATGCTCAGACTACTGGCTTTAAGCCTGCAAAGTCAATCAAACAATACAAGTGTTAAATTGTTTCTTTACTTCAGTTGCTATCATCTAAGCCTGTGTTCCTTTGAATCAGCTGGTTGCTTACTGGGGTAGGGGAAAGGGGAAGGCCAGCTCTTCTTTTCTTTTGGCCTGCATGCCAGTTGATGCATAGGAGGGTGTGGCTTGCCTTCCTAGTTCTCATCTAGCCTCATAACTGCCACTGGTGCATGGGAGGGTGCGGCTTGGCTTCTTGGTTCTCACCTGGCCTTGCAACTGCCTTTGGCCTTAATACTGTCCTTTTTTTTTTTTTTTTTTACACCAACTAGCCAGTTCAATTCTGGTGCTATTTACCTCAGGTTAGGGTCAATTTCTCCAGTTAAAAGGCTCAATTCCATTAAGTCTGCTTCCATTTTAAATACCAGATACAAGCGAGATGCCCAGGCTTCCCACATTTTTGCCTCATCTTTCAGATTTGGATGTTATTACAATGCCCTTCAGTTTTGAAAATTTGCCATGGTAGGTCAAAGAACTCAAGAAAACACTTATGCTTACTATTTATTTAAAGACTACAAATGAACCATTAGATGAAGAAGTATATAGAACAAGGTCTGAAAGAAGTTCATAGAGTAAGGTCTTCTTCCAAGTACATGAGCCTCTGTCCTCACAAAGTTGGGGAATACAAACTTCTAGCATGTGGATATGTTCACTAAACAGGCAGCTTCCCAAATCTATGGTTCAAGAGTTTTTATATAGCCCACTATTTAGATCCAACTGAATGAGTCATGAGAACAAAGGGTTTAGTCTTTCTAAAGTGCTCACTGTCATTACCATGAAGTATTTATTCTTTATGGGTTAATTTCTTCTTAGTGTTGTTATATAAAAAACATGGGAGTGCTTTTGTTGGCTTGTTTCAAGTTCTCATACATAAAGTTTTTGGTTAATTCAAATAACCCAAAACCACACTACTACTATCTTAAGACACACACACAAAAAAAGATTCAAATATAATAGTGGTGACTCACATAAAATACAAATAATAATTGAACAAGACTTCTTTGTAAATTAGGTGAATCCAGGTTTTATTCCAGATTCCTGACATTGTTATGACTCTGCCACCAATAGTTATTACTGATCTTAGTTCAAAATACCAATTCTCCAGGAGGCTGAATTACATTCTTCCAGAGTATATGTGTTTGTTCTTTAGACAAAACCACTATGGGAAAAAGAAGTTCATAGAATAGAATTATGTCCATTAAGTGCTGCCTCTTTTGAGAACTATGATAATTTCTAGATAAATAAAGCTGAGGCGATAACCCTAAAATGCCTACTGAAACTCTTCAGAAGATCAACAAATTGATGACAAAGTAAAACAAAATTTGGTAGTATTAACTAGATTGGTCTTTGCAATAATGGTATGCTAATTTCATGAACTAATTGATCAAACAAAGTAACATATTTGCAAAATATTGAAGAACTTTCAAATGCATTATCACTAAACTTATTTTAGAGATATTAAAATTGAGGCTCAGAGAGTTTGAGTAAAGTTTTCATAAACAAAGAGCTAGTAAATCTCCTTGGCAGAATTTAGCTCTCAAGCTCAAAACTTCCTGGTCTTTCCACATAGTCATACTACATTTCTATATTATTTTAATCCTCATAATAGCTCTTTGAAGCTGCTGTTTATCTTCATTTCATGTCACTTGGAGAAAGAGGACTTGGTAGAGGAAACTTGGTTCTATTTCAAGATATTTCAGGATAAGATGGGTCTCTTTTGTTTGTCTTGTACTGAGTAATTACTTTGAAGCTAATGATGCACAGTGTAATTACAACTGTTATTCTCTTATTTGGTTATGAAAATTTGTTTTATTTTTTCATAAAATAAAAAATTGGTATTTGTTGTAGAAAAAACCAAAGATGGACAATTTTTGACTGACTGTAGATAACTGAATATCTCATATACCTAGTCAATTGATTCATATAAAATATAATGTCTTCCTATCATCTGCTTTTAAAGCCCAGATGGGTTATAAGGAAATAATGTTCACAAAAATATGTCATGTGCACTTTAGATCTTGTTTTTGGCTGTATATTAAATGAGTTTATATGTTACTATAAAATTTTAATAACATAAACCTCTAAAGTTATACATAATAGTTCTTGGATTTTAAGACATAGTGATTTCCCTTCAAATTAGAAAATCACTGAAACTAGGCTAGATTTTATCAATTAATAGTATGTTATAGCTTAATTGGCAACATTTTCTTAATTGTGCATAATATAATGGTACAACAGAAACACAGAAAAAAGCAGGGGTAGTTACTCTGTAGACAATGTGAACTTTAAACCAAGAATGGTCAAAAGAGATACAGGTCACTATATACTTGTTAGGGGAAAACTTTAAGAGGAAGGGATAACAAACAGAAATATGTATACACCAAATGTAGGAACATCCAACTATATAAGACAATTATTAATAGACATGAAAAATCAAATAAGTAATAACACAGTTGTAACAGAAGACCTTAATACCCCATTGTCACAATGAGATAGGTCAACTAGACAAAAAGTCAGAAAAGAAATATCATAACTGAACCAAACCTGTGAACAAATGGATTTAGTAGATGTTTAGAGAGTGTTATACCCAACAATGTCAGAATACACATTCTCTTCAACTACACATGGAATGTTCTCTAAAATAAACCATACACTAGCCCACAGAAAATGCATAAGTAAATGAAAAGGAATTGAAATTATCCTGTGCATATTATCTGATCATAGTGCAACAGAATCAGAAATTAATGGCAAAATAAACTGCAAACACTCCATAAACACATGGAAATTAAACAGCACCCTCCTAAACAACCAATGGATCATAGATTAAATTAAAGAAGAAATTACACAATATCTACAACTAAACAAGAATGCAGACAAAACATTCTAGAACTTATGGGATGCAATGAAAGCATTCCTAAAAAGGAAATTTATAGTGGTGAATTCTCACATTAGGAAAACAGAATGAGCATAAATAAACAACCTAATATTGCACCTCAAGTTTCTATAAAAAGAAGAGCAAGATAAGCCCAAATCCTATACAAGGGAGGAAATTATACAGATCAGAAGAGAAATTAACACAATTGAGACTAAGAAAATGACATTAGAATTAATCAGTTGAAGAGTTAGTTATTTGAAGGAATAAATGCAGTTTATAAACCCCTAGCCAACCTTATCAAAAAAAGGAAAGAAAAAACTCGAATTCATGCTATGAGGAATGAAAAGGGTGAAATTACCACAGAGCCTGTGGAAATTCAGAAGATCATCAAAACCTACTTTGAAAACCTTTACTTTCATAGGATTGAAAACACAGAAGAAATGGACATATTCCTAGAAATGTATGAATTACCAAAGCTGAATCAAGAAGATATTCAGAATAACTCAGAATAACTCAGCATCAGTTAATGAGAATGAAAGTGTAATTAAAAACTTACCAACAAAGAAAAGCCCAGGTCCTGATAGATTCATTGCTGAACTCTAAAAGAAATTCAGAGAATATTTGATGCCAATACTCTTCAGACACTTTAATGAAATTGAAAGGGAAGCAAAACTCCCTAACTCATTCCTGGAGGCAAGTATTACTCTGATACCAAAACCAGAGAAAGAACCAAACAGAAAAGAGAACTACAGGCCAATATCCCTAATGAACATAGATGTAAAAATCCTCAAAAAGATACGAGCCAACATAATGCAGCAAGATTATATACACCATGACCAAGTGGAATTTATTCCAGGAATGCAAGGATGGTTCAACATATGCAAATTAATATATGTAGTAGACCATATCAACAGAGCCAAAGACAAAAATCACATAATTATCTCAATAGATGTGAAAAAAGCTTTTGATAGAGTCCAACACTCATTCATGATGGAAATCCTACAGAAAATCAGAAAAAATAGTATCTATCATAATCTGTTAAAAGCCATCTATGACAAACTAACAGCTAACACCATACTAAATGGACAAAAACTGAAAGCTTTTACTCTAAAATCAGGAGCAAAACAAGGATGTCCAGTATCCCCACTCCTATTCAATATGGTTCTGGAAACATTAGCCAGAGTGATTAGACAAGAAAGAGGAATAAAAGGAATAAGGATAAGAAAGGGAAGAAGTTAAATTATCATTATTTGCAGATGACACGATGCTTTACATATAAGACCCCAAAACTCCACCAAAAGACTTCTAGGTTTAATAATCAAGTTCAGTAGCATAGCTGGATATAAAGTCAACACTCAAAAATTAATAGCATTCCTGTACACAAACAACAAAGTCACTGAGACAGAAATTAGGGAAACCACACACTTCACATTAGCATCCAAAATAATGAAATACTTAGGAATCAATCTAACAAAGGGAACAAAAGATCCAAGCATGGGAAATTACAGTACTCTACAAAAGAGGTTGAAGAAGGTATCAGAAAACAGAAAGATACCTCTTGTGCATGGACAGGAAGAACCAGCATAGTGAAAGTGGCTGTACTCTCAAAATTGTTATACACATGTAATGCAATTCCAATGAAAATACCATTCAATCCATTGCATGTACTTTTTATCCTTTTTTTTATGAGCAGAATATATTTATTGAGAGAAAGAAAGCTTCTGTCTGAGAGAGAAGGGGTCCTGAGTGGGTTGCCCCATTGTATATACTTTCAATGGAGGTTTTAATCTCTTGGATTTCTATTTCAATCTGTTGCATGGATTCCATTTCTTTCCTATGTTGACAAACTATGGTAACAACCTGCTACCTCTGACCACATAGGCAAACTCTAGAGGCAGATAACAAAATCCAACACACACCATGCACTTGTATGAAGTGATTTTTCCTTTAGAAAAAAGAGTGATTTCACCTTTCTGTGGGGAGCAGAGGGATTAAGATGGGTAAGGGAAACAGGATAAATGATGAATGAGGTCAAATATAGTAGAGTCAAGGCTGGAGGTCAAAGGATAATCACTCAAGTTGTTTTTTTTTTTTTTCCAGCACTGGGGATCGAACTCACTACCTCATGCTTGTCAGGCAGTCACTTATACCACTAAGCTAAATCCCTGGCCCTTTGATCACCCAAGTTTTGGGAAACTGGATGACACAGGAGGGAAAGTGAAATAGAATGTGAAGGAGTAATCAGAAAGGGAAGAGACAATGTTTATTCTCTTGAAAGTTTAAATTCAAGACATAGTTGAGGAAAGAGAGAAAGAGGATCAGTAAAAGAAAACAAAGAAGAAAGACAAGAAAACTAAATAGTGAAAATAAGAGGAAGAAAGGAAGGAGAATAAAAAAGAAAAGAAGAAAGCAAAAAAAAAAAAAAGAAAAAGAAAACACTGGAGAAAGAAAGGAGAAAAAAAAATACCACGCAGCCCACTCAGGATCCCTTCTGTCTCTCTTTCTCAGATAGAAGCTTTCTTTCTCTCAATAAATATATTCCACTCTTAACCTCTGTTGTTCCTAAAATTCATTCTTCAATTTTGTAGAACACAAACTCATACCAGACATATAGTAAGATGGGAGTTTCATTCCCCTATATCATTTAGGGGTCTTCCACCAAGATCATTGGACTGAGGTAAGAGTTTGCTTTTGTTTCATAGACTCTGGACTGGGACTTGTTTAGGTAACAAATTTTATGTTTCAAATTTTGCTTTTTCTTTGCCCATTGCTTATAATTGCTTGTGATTTGCCTTTGTCCATTGTTTATAATTGTTTTGTCTCTCATATATTTTTGTTAAAATAATGATAAATCTAAATTAAAACATGGGATGTTTATAAGGTTTTGTTCTTGTACATGTTGCATTTAAACTAGTTACTAAATTTACTGGTACTCCTTGCTTGACTTTATTTAGACAATAGTGCTAGAGAAAATAATGTTAGAACACCTTTGGTAGACTTTTAATATAAACTTCTGTAAAATGGGTCTTCTTAAAATCTAGCTTTGACTTAGAAAATATACATGCCTACAGTAAAACTAGGACTCCTTCCACTGTTTAAAAAACACTAGGCTGGTGGCCAGTCTCAAGATTTGGAGGACTGGTTTCACTGAGATGGATTGGCTCTGATCCTCCTTTACATTCTAGAGGAAATGTCAAGCCTGTTCTGCTTCGTTTCCTTTCTTTGGCTTTACTTCTAATCTTTTCCCCTGCTTTGTACTTTCCTTTTTAGAGGCATTTAAAATTAGAAAGAAAGGAATTCTGGATTGTTGCAACCTTTTCCTCCTAAATTAATTCCATAGAAAATGAGTGTTTGCCAACACCAAAGAGGGAAGTCGTCTTAGATGAGGGACACTTACCCTGTCTCTGGATCAGATGAGACATCAGAATTTTGCCTGTCCAGTAGAACACACATTAAAGCCATGTCCTGGCTTAGTGTTCTGAGGAACTATCCTCTAGAGACTGAACCTGAGACACAGTGGAAAGAACCAACTTCTAGGTGAAACCAGAAGGAGCTATTTCCAAAAGCAGCACACTTGCAGGACCAAAATGCATTTAGACTAAGGAGGTTCTCCGAACTTTCAAGTTGTGGACTTTAAAACTTTTATTGTAAATTTATAATGCACTAGGTAATAATCTTGCTCAGGTTTTTAACTATCCCTTATAGAACTCTGACAAACAGTGGTTACTCTACCAGCTAATTAATCACTAATATAGCAGCTGCCACTCTTAAAAGAAGATGACAGGTTTCCCCTGCATCTCTTTGGTGAATCCCAATAGAAGCCAATGGCCAATGAAATGTTGGCCAGACAGACAGCTGGATTCCTTTCTGGAGACTGACCTCTGGTTACCTGGGCCAATAGAAACTGAGAACAACTGAGGGTTCCTGACCAGGGCAACTCTCTGGTGGACACTCAAAAAGGGTTGTCAGTGGAAATTGGCTAATGACCACAGAAAATGTCCATTTACCTATCTACATATATCTCTCTGCTAGTAAACCAAAGGTGTTCCCTAAACTTTTCAGGCAGTTAGACTACCTCTCTCAGAAATTAGCACCCAGTGCCAGCTGTCTTGGGTCTCAGTGTTCCTGTCATTTGGCCTGCCCAGAGTACTGTAATTTTCAGTGTACAGATCTTTTACTTTCTTTGTTAAATTGATTCCTAAGTATTTGATTTTTTGGGATGCTTTTGTGACACACCACATTTTTTAATTCATTCTTCTGTTGATGGACATGTAGGCCACTTAACCATTGTATTTTTGTTGTTGATGTTGTTCTTGGAATTAAACTGAGGACCTTGCACTTGCCAGGCGGGTGCTTATGCCACTGAGCTATATTCCCAACCCCTAAGGCACTGAAAAGATTCTGCTATTATTAAAAAATCTGTGCTACTATAAACATGGGTATGCATGTATCACTCTAATATGACTACACTGGCTCTACTTATTCAGGAGTAGGGATATCTTTCCATTTTCTGATGTTCTATTTTATCTTCTTTCTCAGGGTATTGCAGTTTTTGCCGAAGTCTTTTACTTCCTTAGTTAGGTTAATTCCTAAGTATTTAATTTTTCTTGATGCTATTGTAAATAGTATCATTTTCCTAAATTCTTTCTTAGTGAGTTCTTTTCTGCCTTCTTTTGGATCATTTGAACAAAACCACCATATCTTTTAATGAGAAAATTGAGAAATGCTTTGATAGACAGGCATCTTACTGTTTGTTAAAACTCTGAGAGAAAACAACAACTTCAAGTAAATGCTTTATTTTGTATTAAATGACTCAAAGAAAGAATACAGGCATAATTTTGCTACAGATGTCTTATAAATTCAAAGCATTAAGTATTAAAAAATATGTTTGGAGAGAGAGAAGCAAGTTACAAAAAGAAATGTGGATATATTTTGGCAAATTCATTTTCCTGGAATCATGCAGTTAAAATGTAAGTTTTGATAGAATAAATATAATTAAAAATGAATGGAAAAATGTCTAACCTAGATTAAAAGATACTGTGACTAGTCTGGACCTTTAAAGCTTCCAACATTAGACAGACAAGAAACCATCCAATGTCTTTGTCAGATGTGGTTAAAGAAAATAATAGAACTAGAAGGAAATACCCACCTGTAGAGCTAAGAGCTACAGAAAAAAATAGATTGTAGTGGCAAAATCAAGACCTAATAAAGGAAGACTTCTTAAATTTAGCATAGGCTCTTCAGTGACAAATAATCTCCCCACATATCTCAGAACTGCACTTAACCAGGCACTGCCGCAAGCTGTATATTTTTCTTTCTTCTGATTAGAAATGTTTGTTTGCAATGAATTTCTGGTGCCTTCCTATGGGAAATGTACTTCCCTCTCCATTGGTGTGGAGTCTGATAATGAGACTATTTTTAGTTGTGAAATGTAAGTGCAGGGGATTTTAGAACAGACAAGACACAGGGACAGAGAAGTTGCTGATCTGCAATTGATACAGAATATGAGAGAAAAACAAAACTTTGTTGTTATAAAGAACTAAAAATTTGGGCTGTTTATTACTATAACATAACACAGCAAAGCCTAATTAATTCATATAGTCAGATTAATGTTTGTAGGTGATCCATCTGTTTACAAAGAATTAAGAATCTGGAAAGAGTAAAGTTGAAAAAAATGTTAGAAAACTATTCTGGTATTCTGAGAGATATGATGGTGTCTTTGACTTAGGTAGTAATGATGTTATCAAAGTGTGAGAATAAAAAGAACTTGAGTGATTATATGTGATGATGTGACAAATACATCTGAGGTTAATTTTATATTTTTTGTTAGAAATAACTGGACAAGTTGTGAAAAAACAGATTGCAGTCAGTGTTTGCAAGAGAGACAGATTTAATGCAGAACACAGAAATTTACAAGATTAGCTGGCAGTGTCTGTCCACAGTGTCAAATGTAGAAGAGTGTAGGAGATCCATCATGCACTAGAGATCTGAAGAATCCAGTTGAGGGCCTGGATTCCACTGCAATGTCCTATATGAGTCCACATCTGGAGGCTGAGGAATCTGCAATGGAAGGCTGGATGGTCTGTGTGGGAAAGCTCAAGGGCTAGTGCTGGATGCTAGAGAGTCTGTGTGGGCAGGTCAGAAGGTGGCACTGGAAGCCAAAGTGTCTGTGCCAAAAACCAGGAGCTGATGCTCAACATGGAAGTGAAGACCAGGACTCTGGAAGAGAATAGTGGCTACCCTTGGCCAAGGTGAGGGCCGGGACTCCTTCAAAGAGAACAGCCAATTCTTCTCCAAGGAAAATTAGCATGAAATCCTCCCCTCCCATTCTGTACTGGGGACTTGGCCAAGATCCCCAACTGCCTATGTGAGGGGTTCAGTGAAAGGATGAAACATGAAACAGAGAGAAATTTAGTAATGCATGATGAGGGACTGGGTCAACACCTCAGGGCTGGCAGAGACCAAGATATTCCAAACCTGTCACTATTTATTGAGTATATACAATGCAGGAAGATTCAAGGTCAGTGAAAAACTCAGAGGTTGATGACTCAGCAGGCAATAGATAATTCTGGGATGCCTCAAGAGGCTGGAGATGATGTTATGCTAAGAATGATCTTGCCCTGGAGTGTTCTTTTTAATTTTTTTTGTTTATTTTTTTATTTTAAAGAGAATAAAACAAAACAAAACAAAACAAAACAAAACAAAACAAAACAGAACAGAACAGAGTTAAACACAACAAAGCGTTTCAGAACAGAGCACTGCAAGCAATACAGGTCTTCAAAACAACAATAGGAGATTAACAATGGCTACCCTAGTGTCTCTTGTTTTCTTTGAAATGGTTGTTCATACATTCACACACAATAAACCCAAACAAACAAAATAACGTAAACCAGATAAGACAAAAGAGTGAAAGCATTACAGGACTTCAAATCAGACAATAAGAAATCAACAATGGTGACCTTAATGTCCTTTGTTTTCTTCAAAAAAGTTGTTAATATCTTCTCACATATTGCAATCCAATAGTAGAAAACAGACTTAAACCAATCAAATCAAAAAATAAAAGCATTATTGGACTTTAGAACCTTTTCCCCATATTTATTGGGGATTTTGTATCTCATTGAGTCTTTCAGTTTCTTACACTAGGGAGATGATGCAGTGTTTATGCATGTGAGTTTGATTTATTTCACTTATGAGTATGGTCTCAAGTCACATCCATTTACCTATAAAAGCCTCAATGTCATCCTTCTTTATAGCTGAATAGTTGGAGTGCTCTTTTTAATGTTAGTAGTTTTAGTTTAGTCTTAGTGGGTAGAAGAGGATGGCCCATCCTAAAAGAGTTAATGGGAAGTCTCAAAAGGGTGATATCATAATCCCATGCCTCCATTTATCCCTTAGGGAAATATGCAAAATTAGCCAATGTGAATTTGTGGTCCTCAACAATTCCCCTTTTCTACTGTTCTGACAACAATCCTCCTGAAGTAGGTCTTCCATTCTCAGAACCGTGTTAACTCAGTTCAGCTGGGTGTTGCTACTCAAGTTGACCATTAATTAATTAATCACCACATTATAGGAAATAAGACTAGATATAATGAGTTTTCCTTTATATGTGTATGGAGTATCCTAATACAGGAGTTCAGTTGGAAATTGGTCGTATCAGCACGGAAGAACAATCTCACAAATATGTAAATGCAATTCATCAACATTTAGGTAGAGGGCATGGGAGTGGTTAAGACATTCAAGGAGAGAGTATAGTATGAGAAATTAAGGATAGATTACAATAAGCTACTGAGAAATGGCAACATTTAGAGATTAGTAAGTGGCTTCCAAGAGTGAATAAGAATACAAAGAATGAGAGCTCCTGATCTTAGGTAGAAATTTACAAGGAGGACCTAGAGTATTTTGGTCTGCCATGAAGCAAGGATATGCTTAAAAAAGAAAGAAAAAGAGGAAGAACCACACACACACACACACACACACACACACACTTCAACTGAGGATATGTCAAAAGTATATAGGACCCAACTGAAAGAGCTCATTATGGCAAGAGCTAGAAAAATTTGAGTAACAAAACAAAGTAGTATTGGATTAAAACCAGAAGTATAAGTCATAGAACCATGTATCCATACTAATAAAAATTTTGAGTAAAATTCCTTTTGCATTACTGTAAAAAAGAATTCATTATTTATACTTGGTTTTCTCCTTTTCTTTCCAAATTTTTAGCACAATGAAGTCATTTGAATTAAATTATGAAGAAAAACAATTATAATTTATTTAAATACTTTATATTTTGCTTTGACCCAAACAAATCAAAAGCCATTTGTCAAGGAATAAAAATGCAGGGAAATTAAAATTAGTCTGCACTGTAAACAAGTAGTAATTAGAAAAACCTATTTGTCTGAATTATTTATACTGTTTTTAATGGCAAAATTATCCTTAATCTATTCATACTTCCTTATAGGGTTTTTTAAAAAATGACATTCAGAAAAGTGTGAATGAACTATAAATTCTCTACCTTTGCTGGGAATCTTTGTAATGCATTAGCAGATTTATTTTTCATTTCGAATTAGAAGTGACCTAAATGAATACTGATATGGTCAATGTTTTGCCAAAGTCATTTGTTAGGATTGCTTTCCTTTTAGGACATGGACTTATTCCTTACACAGGTCTCAGGAGAATTTAGGGAAGGAGTAGATATATTACTTCATTTCATTCTGTTTGTGTCTTTGCTTGTACAAGTAGGAGTTGGATATGCATGTCTGCACATTGATTATAATGTTCTCTTTGCCATAGTGCAAACAGAGGTGTTTTGCAATCACAGTTTCTTATTTTCCTATCTAGCCTGTTATATTTGGACAAGTTACTTGATTTCTCTGAGCTTCATTTTTCTAATTTATAAAACAGAGATGATATTATTTTCTTCGCAGGTCTGGTGAGAGGACTGTACATAACAAATATGTAGTATCTGGTCAATAGTATGTGGGCAATGAAGGAATGTTGCTATTTTTTAAAAAAAGATTAACTTTATACAGTGGCATTGAGCTTCCAGTCATGCAAAAGATAAGTAATTTTTTCAAATGTTTATTTTTAAAAATTTGAAGGTATTTCACTATGCTGGCAGAAAAATGTGGTTGAGGCACACAGAAATGTCATAATTCCTTATCCCTGGCCAAGTTTATGAAGCTACTACTTTAAACTATGAAAGGATATTGGAAGTTTGATGTTTCAAGATGATGTCTATACATCTATTGCTAAATATTGCCATTTATTTCTTAGAGCAAGATCTTATTAGTGATTGTAATCATTCTTATATAAAAACAGTGACTGATTCTAGGTCCAGGCCACCAAGTAAAACTGCAGCATATTAACATAATTTCATAACCACTGAGGATTGAATCAGAAGTATAGAAATATTACTTGAAACAAATTATTACATTCGATGTTCAAAGTGTAAACAAGACATGAGTTAGCATATTTATTGCATATTTCAACTACTAGCTGTCTGCTTTTATCTATATTATAGCTCCTTGAATAATAATACCCTTTGGGAACAAGTTAAAAATTAGGAAATGACTGTGCCTATATATTGAAACTGAGCACTTTAGTAAGTGCTTGGTGTATTTTCTCTTACTGTTCGAGTGAAAGTGTGTAGACAAGTATTAAAGGAATGATTGAAAGAAACATGGTAATGATTTAGAGTTGGACACATTAGAATGAACTCTTGCTTGATATAGAGGCATATGAACAAATATTTATAGATATGTGTATATACATATTTTAAAATGCATGCATGTATTTCTTTGCTTTGTTATGCAAGAAGCTCTATAAGCAATCACAACCCAGTAGTAATGAGTATAATCAGTGCTCAGATCTTGCTTTCTACTACCAAAGGAAACAGTTTCTTGGAGAAATAGTTCATTCTAAGACAAGAGAAGGAAGACATAAAATGAGTCTGAGATATGTGTAATACCAGCAAGTAAGGAATGCTTTTAAAGTTAAACAGGCTATGGGTGTAGCTCAGTGGTAGAGCACTTGTCTAACATAAGCCAGGCCCTGAGTTCCATACTCGGCATTGTTTAAAAAAATAAAGCAAAATGAACTAAAAATAAAACAAGCAAAAAGAGACATTCACATTAATGGAAGACTGTCAAAGCTCACAAGTAGTCAGATGAATGTGTTTCCAATGGCAAAAGTTAGAACAACTGAGCAATAAAATAATTTCAGATTATGCTTCAAAGTATAAAACACATATGAATGAGTTCATACTGATATAAAAAGTGACTGAATCAGTAAGTGGGAGAGAACTGACACATCTCTTGTGTAGAAGGAGCCCAAGATTACACACACACACACACACACACACACACACACACACTCACTCACATATTCTGTTTTTGAGGATGTGGATCATAACACCTTACCTCATTAAGTGTGGGGTGTGCATAGTGACTTTCTTCTCAAGAGTGAAGTAAAGAAAGGAGAAGAGAAGCAGCAAGAGTGACTGTACAAGTGGAGAACTGTAACAAACACTAACTTGACCAGGTGATCAAAGTCAACATTAGCAGTTATAAATCATGTTCACAGTAGGTACTCTTGTTATAAAGTGATATAAATTGTAATTTACTTCTGTGGTCTTCCTTCCCTAACACAATGAGCCCAGTCTAATCATGAAATCATGAAACAAAATCGGATAAATCTAGAAATAGGGATATTCTACAAAGTATTTACCAGTCTTCATCAAAGCTGTCAAGGTCATCAGAAACAAAGAAAATCTTAGCTAGTGTTTTAGTTTAAAGAAGCCAGGGACACAGGATGATTAAATGAATTGTGGTATGCTGGAAGGAATTCTGGAACAGAGAAGGCATACTAGGTAGAAACATATTCTGTTTTTGAGGATGTGGATCTTAACTCCTTACCTCATTAAGTGTGGGGTGTGCATAGTGAATAAAATGTGAACTTTATGATAATAGATAGACTTAATAACAGTGTCAGAGCTAAGTCATTCGTACTCACTCCTATCACAAACATGGTAGCCAGGTGGGAGGGAAAACTTCGTACTTCTATTGTTACCTTCTATTTAAAATTTTTTTCCAAATCATCTTGTTGGAGTTTTCTTTAGAATTTTTCAAGTTTTAAAAGACTGATCATTGTTTTCTTTGGTTCTAAATAATTTAAAACACATTATAATTATCTCTTCACTTGACAATGTTTTCATAAATTTTTTATTTTTGCAAAGTAGATGAAAACAAATCTCTTCAAAAACTTGTGAATATTTAAGTAAGTTGCTTACCCTGAGTTTTCTTTATAGTTAGGTATTTTTGTAAGTTAGTTGTTATCTAAATGTTCTATTTCAATTTTTTTTCCAGCTGATAAATTTTATTTTTTGTTTTGCTCTGTTTTGGTATTATTTAACATGATTATTTATTTCAATTAGCTTGTCAAAAATTCACTTAATTTGGACATTGGACATGGCACAGTGAAGAAAACTGTCTGTTCTCTTCTTCATGGACCTTCCAGTTCAAGTGGGAACAGGACCCTGATCAACCCATAACTATTTGGTGAAGCATTGTGGGTAAGAAAGCCATGTGTCAAAGGGACTGAATAGAGTGAGCTGGTTTGGGGTGGTCTTTATGTCAGCCTACACAAGCAATGCTTAAAAAGGAAAGTGATTCCATTTAATCAGAGGATGATATGCATATCATCTAGGGTTGGTTCTCCTAGGGTTGTTTTGGAGGTTTGCAGCAATAGTAGTGGTTGCTGCTAGCACATGATGTATGCGTCCAAGGACGACAGATGTACCTCAAAGTGTGGGATGTCTCCGCTCAACAGTTTGCTTCTATTCTGTGGAACATTCTAAAGTTCCACTAGGCATTCTTATATAGGCTGCACAGCTTGTCTGCAAGAGTATTGCACTACTCATGTTTTCTATTTTGAAAGCCTGTAATTTGTCTTGGCCTGCTACCTGCATTTTAATTAAGATAAATTTGCTCTTTCATCATATACAAATCAGCACACTGTGTTATGACTTACCCGAACACAAGTTGCTATTGAGTGCAACTTCGCTCTCACTCTCTCATTTTCCTGTGTTCTTCCTACAAGTGAACTCGTACATGCAGATTTACTAATTGATGACAGGAGTGTATGTTAGATCAGGTCACAGAACCTTCCATTATAACCATTCTTAAGCATTTATATATAGAAATATGTAATATTTTATTATACAGGAAACCAGAAAAGTTTTGTTATTTTTTCCTTTATATTGGACCTTGGGCATAGACACACTATTGAATTTTTAAAAATTCATCTGTGTCAGCATTTGTGTATAACTTATCACTTGTTACAAAATAAAACAATGGGGACACTACACAATATTCAGTATAAAAAGGAAAGATTATGTCCAGTAGAGTTTCAGATGGTCACTATGATCAGGGTGATCTAACACTTCATATGTGCAAACCAAGAATGCTGGGTTTATTGCTATTGTGGGATACATCTACACAGTCAAGAACAGTCTTATACCTTACACAGACTTCAAAAATTCCATGGACTTTCATATAGGCCCTATGGTTTCTCAGAATATAGTACTCCTTTATTCTCTTCTCAATCTATAATTTGTTTGGCCTATCATTTCTGTTTCAATGAAAGTAATTTTTTTATTGTTCTTTTTGAGACAGGGTTTCGTGCAGTTCTGGCTGGACTTGGGTTCACTTTGCAGACCAGGTTGGTCTCAAACTTGCAAGGATTCTCCTGCCTCAGCTTCAATTAAGGTAATTTCCCCTTTCTTTTATCATATACAAATAAATGTGGTCTGTTATGATTTACTCTATCACTAGATTTTAGTCTTGTTCATATTGACACCCTTGTCTTTTCAATGTACAAGATACTTTTGATTTTCTTCTTTTAAATTCAAATTTATCAATTAAAGTGAATTTAAATATCTGAGAGTACTTGATTATGTTTTTCAGTGGATATATACAAGTATTTATGCATATTAAAATATGTAATATTTTAAGTTAATTTCTTTTATTTGTATTTTATATCAATATCTTTTCAAATTAATATATTTGAGATGAAAAGTGAAATACATACTTTGTTTTAAAATATCTAGACATGTAATATGGGTCAAAGCTCTCCAGAAATCACAATGACAAATACCTTGGATTCTTAAGTGACAGAAACAAGTGCTTTGCATTTGATGGGTTCAAGAAATTAAAAAGCTGCCTTCTGCTTGGTAGTGTACACCTAGAATCCCAGCACCAAGGGAAGCAGCTTAAGTAAGCATGACCTTGTTACAATCAAACAAACAAAATTACTAAGAGCTGGGGATGTAGCTTAGTGAAAAGGCCTTGTGTTCAAACCCCAGTACTGAAAAGCTAACTTTTACAATGAAAGTTAGGTACATGGATCCATAGGTTCTTGTTGTTCATCTTAGGTTGATTGAGGCTCATGATTCTATTCTGTCTCATTTATAAATAGAGATTGTGTCTGCATGTCACTCATAGCTCAGTTTATAGTGTCCCAGACTCAGCAGAGTATTGTGCTTTCTACAGCACCAGCTTGCTCTGCTTAGAGGAAGCCAACAGTTTTTCTAAGTCCAAAATCTGCGTTTTATTTATTTTTTTAAGCACGACTATTTAATGCAGGTAGGTGTCATTAGAAAAATCTTAAATAAGATATAGATTATTTTAATAAAATTTTTTAATGATTTCAAAAGTATTTTATGCTTATTACAAAAAATTTAGTAAGTTGGGAAATATTACTAGATAAAAGACATGAACTCATCCAGTTTTTAACATTTTGGCATATATTTTCCAAACTTACATATATATTAACATCCAGATGAACATATTCATTTGTTCATTCATTCATGATGTTATAGGTACTATTCTAGGTGTTGGGAAGTTGTCTGGTATCAATTAAGATCACTGCTGTCACAGGATCTAAGCTTCAATTAAGGGAAAATCAATGTATAACCCAACAAATATTGTAATTGCAGGAAGAGTCATTTTATGAGAAAACAAAACATAAAATGAGGTGATATGATAGACAGCTTAGGCAGGAAGTGGGGCAAGAGTAGGTTAAAGGAGGGGAACAGGACTCTTCAAGAGGGTACTATTTCTTTGCAGACCTTGATAGAAAACAGTTGTCTGGACCTGGGTCACACTGACTTGGCATGTGGAAAGACCAGAAAAAAGGCTTGTTTGGTTGTATTATAGTAAATACAATGGACCAAGGTTTGAGTAAATGTTGAAGGTGTAAGAAGGGTGAGATATAATGGAGGAAGAAAATCCAATTTTGTTTTAATTGTGATGGCAAGCCGTTGGAAAGTGGCAGGGTCTGATTCATGTTTGAAGATGTTCATTGTTATTGCTTGGTAGGGATGGATCTTAGGACACCAAGGAGAGTGCACTTAGCACTAAGCTAATTGTTGTAACAAGCAGTCTTAATCACAGTGGTTTAACATGACCGAATAACTCACTTTATAGGCCAGTGGGTGGATGGGGCAAGGCTTTACTCCTCACGGTCTTTTGGGGACTCAAACTCCTTTCATCATGTGATGTTCTCACTGTAGTTCAACATGTGGCTTTCAAATTGTGCAGAAAGACAAAAATATGGATGGACGATCCTCAGTGATCAAAGGCAAAGAGTGTGGATGGAGGATCAGTAGTGATCCTGGAAGTGAATGTCCAATGATCATATGCCCTGGGCAGGATTCAATCATTTTACTACAATTTAACTTCAAGAAAATACAAAAATAATGTCTTCTTTCTCTTTGCCACACAAAAACAAACCCTGAGGTTGTTCAAGTAGCCCATGCAAAAGGCTGTAATGGTTTAGCATATTTCTTCATGGAACAAATATTTATTGATCAATTTATATGGACTAAACACTGTTCTAGCCACTAGTAACACTGTAAGGAATGACAAAATTTCTGCCCTCTTGGAGCTTATACATTACTGATAAACAGAGAAATAAAGAAAACTGAAGACCCCACTCCACATGTTTTTAAATAGTACTATGAAGCAAAAGAAAAGCAGAGTATTGGAAGGTAGAGTGATAGTGAGTAGAGTAAAATATATTGTGTATGTGTACATACGTAAATATATATAAATATTTACAAATGTCTGGTTTCATTCAATGAGTATGGCTTCCTTATTAAAGACCTTTATAATGTTTATTTATTAACCAACACATGCTCATTTTGACTATAAAAATAGTTCCAGAAGCCCATTTCCACTTAGATGGTAGCCATTTTAAAAATACCTTCTTGTGAAAAAGACAACACAGTAATGAGATTTGTCCTTTTCTCTACCTTCTGTCATTTGTTGGGCAGTATGCAATGCATCTAAGATACTCAGATCAGTCTCCAGTAAAATGTCTTGGTGGCTTTCCTCCTAAGACCCATTTTCAGACTTCTATAGTATGGGAGAGGTGAGGTGGGTGTTCCTCAGATACCTAGCCTGCTTGTGTGGTGTGCTTTCCACCACCAAAGACAGTGGCTTTTGTGTATGTGTGTGTGCATGTGTATGTGTGTGCATGGAGAAGGATACTAATGCATCTATAATTATAATAAAGTTATGGTATTGATCAATGCTTACAGATTTCATTAACATTTAATACATGATTTTGATAAATATTTATATAGTGATAAACTTTGCATATATTCTTTCATAATTTCTGGTTTCCTTGCATTGGCTTTTTTAATATACGTGATTTTATTTTTAGTGTCTTTATACAACTGTAAGATTCTCAATGTGATGGTTTAATATGGTTTTGTTAACTTGATTGGCTTGAAACCAGGGGATTGGTGGCCATTCTGGGTGTGTGTGTGTGTGTGTATGTGTGTGTGTAGGGGTCATGAAGGTGTCATCTTGAGTATAATGTTGAGTACCTTACTCTTTCTTTCCTGGAGCTACTCCCTTGCTCTGCTTCCTGGTGCCATGAGCTAAGCAATTTTGCTTCTCTACTCCTTTCTTTCATGAAGTTCCTGCCTTGAAGCCAGCTGACCATGGACTGAATCCCCTTAAAACATTATCCACATTAACCTTCTCCTCCTTGAAGTTGTTGATGTTGTGTATTATGTCCCAGTAATTGGAAACCTTGTGAATACACTGTTTTAATGTGGAATAATGATGATTGAAGAAAAGAGACTTAGGAAGAGAAAACAGAAGTGTCTTGGAGAGCAAAAGTAAGGTTCCTGTATGGAACTTTAGAAAAGAAAAATATGCTTAAAGGAGGGTACAGAGTCCTGGGACCCAAAGCTGTGACTCTGTCACTGCCAGGACAGAAAGCCTCACCAAGAACAAGCATTGTTATGGCCCACCATTTCCAGTCAGCACATCAAACAGCACTGGACCTTGGACAGAAAAGCAAGGGCAGCAAGAAGACAACACTATATTCAGTGATACTAAAATAACTGTAAACATATAAATAAAATGCAGTGAAAGGAAATCCTGATAGTTTCTGTGAAAGGTTTCTGTCCTAATATAAATTACTGGACATTATGGCGGTGGTCTAGCCTGACCACTAGCCCCTCCCTCCTCTTCAG
>RJWT010014619.1:0-20961 GCA_004365215.1 Cuniculus paca | reverse complement strand
TTTTTTTTGCCCTTCCCTTCTATCCCTCTCTACTTTCTCTAATTCTTGTTCCCCTTCCCATTTACAAAAATTCTATTTCCATTTTTTTCAATTCTTTCTTTCATCCCTTTTCCCTTCTCTCTTGCCTTCCTCTCCTGTCCTCTTGTTTCTCTTCCCATTTGAATCAGGTTTATTACAAACATGTACTAATTAAAAAAAAATTAAAAATAAAGTACACCTAAGATAAATCCAAAAAAAGACCAAAAAAAAAAAAAACCAGACAAACAAAAGAACAGTCTATGCAGATTCAGCATTCGGAATGCACTTTCACAGTCTTCTTTCCTTCCCCAGGAAAATATACATTCCAGAAAGAATCTGCTCTAATCTCTATCTGGCTCCACCTGCAATTACCATCCATCTTAAAGTTCAGAACGTATAGTTGATTATAGCACAACAGGTACCCTGTCCTGATTTCAACTACCTCAATACTTGCTTTTATCCTCAATATCCATAAAAGACTCATTCAGTATGAAATAACAAAACTGTAAGTAACAGTAGTGTCATCTTTGGGGCACTTGCTATATGTCAGGCTCAATGCCAAAAGCTTTATGTTCGATGTCTCATTCTAATTCTCACCACTTTTGCAAAGCAGGTTTTATGAACTTTGTTTTCTGGGGAAAAAAAAAAAAAAAGGAAACTGAGATGGATAAAATTTCAATAACTTGTCCAAGGTCAGAGAGCTAAATTTGAAACCAAGTCTGCGTCTTCAGGGGCCACATTCCTCTTAACTCTAAGCTATTCTATTTCAAAAAGATCAAAGCCCTTGCAAGCATTAACGATCAGTATTTATACCTACAGCTGAAGTCAAGGTGGTCCCTCAGACACAGAGGGAGTCTTTTGCGAATTCAGTTCACAGGATGGGGTCTGGCTCCACATTGCTCCCCATGTCAGAGTCTAAAGGGGGAATTGGTATTGAGACAGTGCATTTTTTCAAACTTTATAGGCTCAGAAGGATATAAGTTGAAGTCATTCCCAAATAGGCAAATTTTAATCCTATCATAGCCTTATATATGTTTAGATTCTGAGACATCTAAAAGAATATTTCAAAACATGTTCCTACAGTATGAATTTGTTCATCAGAGAATGCATATAAAAGCAGATGTCTAAAGGCATTTTTGCTCATTTTAAGATTAAAAGAAAATAGTTCTTCATTGCTATGACTACATTGTCAATGAGATAGTGCTAATTTCTAGGCTGGAAGTTAGTGAGGTTTTGTTTGTTTTTGTGGTGCTAAGCATTGAGCCTCAGACCTCATTCATGTTAGGCAAGTACTCTATCAATGAGCTACATTCACAGATGAGCTTTGTGTTTTATGATTTGCTTGCCTGCGCAGGGATTTATTTTGGTTCCAATGCATTATTTGATCTTTGGATTTCTGACCCTATTATTCTAATAAAACTAGTTGAAAATATAATGAAAATGACTAATAATAATGACCTTCCCAAATATCCACCAAACCCAAGTGCCTTAAAGAGATTTGCACATTCCCTATCTCCCAATGATCCTCAAACTTGATGAAGTTCCAGAGAATTTTATAAGTGTTTGAGGCCACACTATGGGCTAGACTCTTTTCAAAGCCCTACGTTGAACAATTTCACATAGGTGACTTTAGTTATAATGTTCATGGCTAATAATATAGTTAACCTTAGTATTAGCTGTGGAAAGCAAGAATTTAAGTAGTTTGTACTAGGTAACAGAGCCAGTAAGTGGAGAAGTCAGAGTTTGAGTAAGATCACTTAGTCCTCCTGGAGAGTTCTTTAGGAGGGATTGTTTCTTACAGCTATCAGGCTTGTTTGTGGAGCATCATTTTGGTAATTAGCAGGATGTTTGACAGATTTAGCCTGTCAGCCCTAAAATAAAGCCATTTTACTTTAAAAAAAAAAAAACTATTCCAGAAATTTTTCATTTGTTTCCAAATTTAAGATAATTATGTGTGATAAAAGTTGTCCTGAATAGCCAGGCGTGGTGGCTCATGCCTGTAATCCCAGCACTCGGGAGGCTGAGGCAGGAGGATTGTTGCAAGTTCGAGACCAGACCTGGACTTGAACTCACTTACAAAGTGAGTTCAAGTCCAGCCTGAACTGCATAGCAAGACTCTGTCTCAAAAAAAAAGTTGTCCTGAATTATAATGGATTTACTTATTTTTTACTTTGATAAAAAATGTATAACATTAAATTCACATCTCCCATGTTTAAGTATAGAGTTGAATTGTGTTAAGTATATTCACAACGTTGTGCAGCAGATCAGTAGAAATTTTTTCATTTTTCAGAACTGAAGCTGTACTCATTAGAAAATAACTCTGTCTCGCCTGACATTTATTTATTTATTTAAGAGAAAAAAAGACACAGAAAAGAAAAGCAAACAGCAAAAGAGACAAACAAACAACAACAACACAACAAACCCAAAACAATAACAGTATAGGTTTACAAAACAAGATGAGAGGAATTTAACAATGGTTGTTATATTGCATATTGTTACCTTCAAAAGGGTTGCTTAGATTACCAGATATAGACATGTAAAATTGACCTAATCATATGAGTATCAACTGTTCTTTTCCAAGATCACCCAACTTTTAGCAACCTTCTTTTTCTATGATACTGACAACTTCAGATACATCATAAGAATAGAATCATACAATATTTACCCTTTGTGACTAGTTTATTTAGTAGTCTTCTAAAGCATCATCCATATTGTAGCATGTGACCAGATATCCTTTCTTAAAGCTGCACAAAATTCTGTATTATGTACTTTCATCCCTCACTATCCTTGGATTGGTATCAAGCAAGACCTCTTACACCCCACACTGCTCGAGTCCCTTATATAAAATGGTGCAGTTTTTGCTCATATTCTATGCACATCGTCTTGTACAGAGTACTTTACATCATTTCTAAATTACCTATAATACCTAATTCAATGATGTAAATTCTTTTTAAGTAGTTATTTAATTTTAAGGGAATAATGAAAACAAAAGAATACACGTTCAATACAATTTTTTCTGAGTCTTTTCAATCACAGGTTGTTTGAATTTGCAGATGTGAAATGCATGAATACCAAGAGCTAACTATATATACACCACATTTTTTAATACACTCATTTGACAGTGAACACTGTATCTGAGTTACTTTCACCTCTTTTTTATTGTGAATAATGTCACAATAAACATGGGCATGCAAATATCACTTTGAATTCTTGCATTAAATTATTTTGGATATATATCCAGAGGTGGAATTGCTGGATCATATGGAGACTGTATTTTTAATTTTTTCTGTCTCTGTCTATCTGTCTCTCTGAGAAAACTGCATAGTATTTTCTATAATGGCTACATCATTCACACATTTTGAATTCATGTTAGTATATGTTATTAGCAAAGGGTCCAATATTATACTTTTCATATGGATATGCTTTTCCTAACACCATATGTGGAAAACACTGTCTTTTCACCATTATATATTTTGTCATCCTTGTCAAAGATCATTTTAACAAGGATCAATATATGGGAAGATTTATTTCTGAATTTGCTGTTCCATTGGTTTGTATGTCTTCAAAAACCTCCTTTTGTGCAGAAACTTTGATTCTCTATTTCCAAAGGAGTCAAATTCAAGTTTGGGAGAAAAATAGTCTTTCTATATTTGATATGACAAGCTGACATTCTGAGTTTCAATGCCTAGTTGATTTGTTTGTTTTGTTGAGTTGTGTGTATATGTCAAAGACATACTTAAATTTTCCAATACTGCTATCTCAAATCATAAAATTTAAAATAGAGCATTACTCATGGTAATATTGAAGCTACAGCCCTACAAATGCTATTTTTCAATAGTAATCGACTGTTCTAGGAGTCTCTCATACAACTTGAATACCTTTTTGACTTCCTGACACATTTTCTTAAATTTGATCAAAACATAAAAATTAGTTGAAATTCCATCTCAAGAGTATGAAAAGTAGATTTATTCTTTTGGCTATTTTGAATTAATATAAAAAAATAACCTGTGTCAGAAATTTTCATAATGTTTACCATGGCCCTTTTACTTGCTTTAGGATTAGTCTAAACAGAAACATACTGTAATAGATTATAGAGTAACAATATTTCCAAAATATTATTCTCTGAAGTATGTTTTCATTTTATAGAATTTTTGATAAAAGACTCAGGTAGTTTTATATTATTTAAAAGTTTTCTTACATAATACATGGCAAAATAACCAAATCTGGAAGTGAAGTGGGAAGAGAGGATCATCAAATATTTCTTTCCCACAAAGACTAGCAACAGTCCAACATCATGCAACACATTCATTTTATCTCAGACTTACCTAAATCTTGATTAGATGGTTTTATCTCAGACCAGTTACAAAGTTTGCATATTTTTTAAAAACAGCAAAAAGCTGTAAGATGTTTATTTCCACTAAAGACGATATAACTATATAACTTTTAGTATAGGCTATTTTTAATTATACTTTTTGGTCAATCACAAGGTAACTATATTTTGCAGAGTAAAAAGATAACAAAGTGGGAGATTTTTAAGTGTCCAACACTGGGCTTTGAGTACATTATATGCACTGTTTAACTGAATCTTTCTAGAAAATACTAGTCACTAAAGCTCTTTCATTACTCAAAGCTGAAGTGAATAATGACAAAAAAATAAGAAACTATATTAATTTTACTTTTAATAATTAACAAGTGACTGCCCTAATCCTGGATATATTATGCCTTTTTTTTTCTTGGTACTAGAGATTGAACCCAAGACCTTTGCACTAAGCTGCATCCCCAGCCCTTTTTATGTTTCATTTTGATACAGGCTCTTGCTCAGTCAGTAAGTTGCCCACTTTGGGCTCAAATTTGCCATGCTCTTACCTCAGACACCCAGAATGCTGGGATTACAGGTGTGTACTACCATGCCTAACTTTTTATACTCAAATTGGTTTTAGAAAACTGGAAACGTTAGCTACCAATTCTTTACAAGCCAGTGAACTGTACAAATTTGACCTCAGAGGATCTTAATATAACCAATGGATGATGGTTAATAAAAATCAAATATCCTTAGCTTTCCTTCTTTAATTGTCCTCTGACAATCACTACTAGCTAAAATACAAGGGTTGAGAAATACAATAACAGGGTAATAATAAATATAATTAACTTCTATGAGCTTTTAATGTATGCCAGTCAGTCTCTATGCAAAGAGCTCTACACAGATTCTTTTAATTCTCAGTAATCCTGTGAGAGAGGACCTTTTATGACCAACCTTGTTTTCTAAATTGGAGAAATTATAGCTTAAAGAAATTAAGTGACATATCCATGATTTACAGTTGTTGCCAGTGACATTCCCGTGAGACTAATGAAACCATGTTTGTGAGATATATTTATATCACATATATTTGTGTTTTAAATGAAGACTACTAATATGATAGGATGGAGTTCTTTTATTTATTCAGTCAAGATTAGATTCAGCTATTAGAATGTAGGAAAAACTAATGTCTTCTTTTTATAGTTGTGTTAATTTAAATTAACATTTTACCAAAAAAAGAGAGAGAGAGAGAGCTAGAAAGGTTTGGCTGAATATGTTGACAGAATATACCATTTGGAAAAGGCAAATTTACTGAAGACAAATGAAGTATTAATTAAAATGTAAATAATAATACACTGAGCCTTTAATAAATTATCATGGTTTACTTTCACTAGGAATGACCCTTTAATTTTTTGAAACAACAAATATATAGTTTTTAAAGTCATCTTTGTTTTTAAGGAAATGACATCTACAAGCTTTTCTGTCTATTGCTAATAAGAGTGTACATGTGTGTATGCATGTATGTGTGTGTTCATTGACTTTTTTCACTAGTGCATGCTGTCCCAATTGTAAAAGTAGAGGAACACTGATTTTAGTATAGTGAAATATACAAGATGGCCCTACAGTTTAAAAACTTATTTAAACTAGGCATGATGGTAGATATGCATAATCCTAGCACTCTAGAAAGCTAAGACAGGAGATTACAGGTTAAAACCTAGCTTGGGCTAAAGCACTTTAGAGAGGCCCTGTCTTTGAAAAAGGGGAGAGAGTAGATGGGGAAAACAGCTCAGTACTGTAAAAAAAAAAAAAGAAAAAAAGAATGCATTTTGGACACTTTCTAGATTTGTGAGTGACTACGTTATTTTAGCAAAAAGAAAGGTAGCAATGTAGAAAAGATATGGAATAAACATAATATTTTTCCTTATCTAATTTTCAGACTCATCACTGGACTTTGATTTGGCTGAAATAACTCACATGAAGACTTATGCACATACCTGGAATAGAGAAACACAGTTGAAAGACTTCAAATTGTTTCCTGCCTCTTGAAAAGTCCAGAAAACCATCCCTTTGGACTGTGGAATTCTGTACATTTCAACCAAGACATTGCTTGAATGTTTACATTTTCTGCTTGCTGTCTTACTTTTCACTGTATAGTGTTTATAGTTTGTTAAAACTCACAAGTGTCAGGAGTTGAGCTTGTTCAGCAAGCCGGTATGGCTGGGATAAGCATAGTAGTAGCAGTTTGCCGATTGGTGCTGAGCTTGCTAATAACTTCACTAACTGAGTCTTCCATATTGAATAATGAGTGTCCACAACTTTGTGTATGTGAAATTCGTCCCTGGTTTACTCCACAGTCCACATACAGAGAAGCCACCACCGTTGATTGTAATGATCTCCGCTTAACAAGAATTCCTAGCAACCTTTCTAGTGACACACAAGTGCTTCTCTTACAAAGCAATAACATTGCAAAGACCGTGGATGAACTTCAGCAGCTTTTTAACTTGACTGAACTAGATTTCTCCCAAAACAACTTTACAAATATTAAGGAGGTAGGACTGGCAAATTTGACCCAGCTTACTACTCTGCATTTGGAGGAAAATCAGATTACAGAAATGACTGATTACTGTCTGCAGGACCTCAGTAACCTTCAAGAACTCTACATCAACCACAACCAGATTAGCACTATTTCTGCTAATGCCTTTTCAGGCTTAAAAAATCTCTTAAGGCTTCACCTGAATTCCAACAAATTGAAAGTTATTGATAGTCGCTGGTTTGATTCTACACCCAACCTGGAAATTCTAATGATTGGGGAAAACCCTGTGATTGGAATCCTGGATATGAACTTCAAACCCCTCTCAAATTTGAGAAGCTTAGTTTTGGCAGGAATGTTTCTCACTGATATTCCTGGAAATGCCTTGGTGGGCCTGGATAGCCTTGAAAGCCTGTCTTTTTATGATAACAAACTGGTCAAAGTCCCTCAACTTGCTCTGCAAAAAGTTCCAAATCTGAAATTCTTAGACCTCAACAAAAACCCCATTCACAAAATCCAAGAAGGAGACTTCAAAAACATGCTTCGGTTAAAAGAACTAGGAATAAATAATATGGGAGAACTCATTTCTGTGGACCGCTATGCCTTGGACAACCTGCCTGAACTCACAAAATTAGAAGCTACCAATAACCCCAAACTATCTTACATCCATCGGTTGGCTTTTCGAAGTGTTCCTGCCCTAGAAAGTTTAATGTTGAATAACAATGCTTTGAATGCTGTTTACCAAAAGACAGTGGAATCCCTTCCCAATTTGCGTGAGATCAGTATTCACAGTAATCCCCTCAGGTGTGACTGTGTCATCCACTGGATTAACTCCAACAAAACAAACATCCGCTTCATGGAGCCTTTGTCCATGTTCTGTGCTATGCCCCCCGAATACAGAGGGCAACAGGTGAAGGAGGTTTTAATCCAGGATTCAAGTGAACAGTGCCTCCCAATGATATCTCATGACACATTCCCAAATCATTTAAACATGGATATTGGCACAACAGTTTTACTAGACTGTCGGGCCATGGCTGAGCCAGAACCTGAAATTTACTGGGTCACTCCAGTTGGAAATAAAATAACTGTTGAAACCCTTTCAGATAAATACAAACTAAGTAGTGAAGGTACATTGGAAATATCTAACATACAGATTGAGGACTCGGGAAGATACACGTGTGTTGCCCAGAATGTCCAAGGGGCAGACACGAGAGTGGCAACAATTAAAGTTAATGGAACTCTTCTGGATGGCACCCAAGTACTGAAAATATATGTCAAGCAGACAGAATCGCATTCCATTTTAGTGTCCTGGAAAGTTAATTCCAATGTCATGACATCAAACTTAAAATGGTCATCTGCTACCATGAAGATTGACAACACCCACATAACATATACAGCCAGGGTCCCAGTAGATGTTCATGAATACAACCTAACACATCTACAGCCTTCCACAGATTATGAAGTGTGTCTTATAGTGTCCAATATCCATCAGCAGACTCAAAAGTCCTGTGTAAATGTCACCACCAAAAATGCTGCCTTTGCACTGGATATCTCTGATCAAGAAACCAGTACAGCCCTTGCTGCAGTAATGGGGTCCATGTTTGCAGTTATTAGCCTGGCATCTATTGCAGTGTATATTGCCAAAAGATTTAAGAGAAAAAACTATCACCATTCACTAAAAAAGTATATGCAAAAAACATCTTCAATCCCACTAAATGAGCTGTACCCACCACTCATTAACCTCTGGGAAGGAGACAGCGAGAAAGACAAAGATGGTTCTACAGACACCAAGCCAACCCAGGTTGACACGTCCAGAAGCTATTACATGTGGTAACTCAGTGAATATTTTGCTTCTGGTAGTAAGGAGCACAAAGACATTTTTGCTTTATTCTGCAAAAGTAACAAGTTGGAGACTTTTGTATTTCTGACTTTGCTAGTTTGTGGCAGAGTGGAGAGGATGGGTGGATATTTCAAAATTTTTTAGTATAGCGTATCGCAAGGGTTTGACACAGCTGGCAGCAACTCTAGGCTTCCAGTTGGTGTTTGGTTTTTATTCTTATCATTATTATGATTATTATATTATTATTATTATTTCATTTTAGTTGTTGTGCTAAATTCAATAATGCTGTCCTAACTACAATGCTCAATAAAATGATTAATGACAGGTTGGGGTTCCCCTGTGCTTTTACCAGTAGCATGACCCCTTCTTCAGAAGCCATCAATAGACAGTTCTATGTCCTCCAAAAAGCTAACATACAGTTTTGAAGCAGCATTGAACTTTTTGTAGCAATCTAGTCTACAGACTTTTAATTCAAGAAGCTAAGACTAGACTTGTTACGTTTGTTGAATGATGTTAGTTGTACTGTAATGTTGTATCAACTGAATTGAATGTTCGCCTTTCAACAATGACTTTAGTTCTTCCTCTTTTTTTGTAATAGTTGAAGAGGCTTAGAACAAGCTAACAGGCAATAGAAATATGTATATCAGATTTTTTAATGTAACAACCTACATGTTAATTGTTACTTTATTCTTTTTATCTTTAGTAGACACTTTTAAAAAAAGATGATAATTTTGTTGTGTTTAACTCACCAACATGTGGTGTATAAAGAAGACAGAACTATAATAAATTAGTTTTGTTCTGATTTTTTAGAACACTTGCAATAATGTATCATTTATAGTTCTTGCTAATTGCAGTGGTAATTATTCATATCCATGAAAACAGAAATCAATAAATCAGTCAAAGCATGTTGTCTTTGAAAGTTAGGCCCTAAAAAGTTTTGAATTCTATTTCTAAGGGAAGAAGTATTTATTTTAATTAAGACATTTTAACAAATATGATTTCTATATTTTAAATATTACCTACCAGAATCTAATGAGGAGTTCATATAAAGAAAAAAATATATTATTTTATCCCATGCAGAACAGAACATGAGCTTACATATATGATATATTAGGCAATACAATATCAGTCCTTTTCCATAAGGGTTGAGATCTGATTTTTCTTATAATTTCTACATTTTCCATCCAAGTATAAAACACAGTGTTTCAAAGTATATTATTACACTATTCCTTTTTAACTGCTGTCCATATGCTTATACTCATACTAGTCTTTATATCAGTGTGGACATATCTGCTGAGACAAGAAAATGATTAATAGAAAACACAATGACTTCTGTATGACTGGCATTTTTCATCCAAATACTATATATACAGAATTTGGCAGAATTAAATGTTTCAAGATTACATAAGATATGCATATGTGAATTTTAGAATAGAAGGAGCTAAGTTTAGGCTATAAGACCATTTCCACAAAGGGTTGAGGGAGGAGACTTAAATATATAGATAAAGGACAAAAGACTCGTTTGAAAATTTGTATTGATAAGGCAGAGAAATAAAGAAAGCCCGTTCCAGATGGCAGCTGCTGCCATGGACATGCTGTCAGACAAGGAATGATGAGATTGTAAAAAGGAGCTACAAGGAAACAGGTGCCAGATGAGCAGAATCAAGGAAAAGGGAGCAGAAAGAAAGTCCATATGATCAGGCTGAGAGATTTCTTTGTCAAGTTCCCAGTTTTACGAAACACTTACAAATGCAGTTTCCTTCCCATTTCTAAGGGGTCTAGGGAGAACATTTCAGATGCTATTGCAAGCTGCAGCAGAAAAACAATGAGTATCTGAGCTGGAAGTTTCATTTGTTGATGCCAGGGAGAGCTTACAACTGACCCAGGTGAAATTCTCCTGCCTATTTAGAACTCTGTGCTCTGCTGATTGCTGCAAGCCCAGAAGCCTTCAGGAACTGAGGCAGGTCTCTTCTACAATTCTGAACAACCTCTGGTTCCCCTGTATCAAAAATGCAACTTATCCTCAAGTTCCTATGTACTCAGGGTGAATTGTAGCACAAGAGCAGACCAGAGACTGGGAAAAGTATATATATCATTGGTGCTTTCAAGTACAGATATGTGGGGAACACAATTAGATATGCTTTAATAAAATCATGGTAATTCCTGTGAGGGAATTCTTTACCTTCATGGACTATCCAAGAACTTCTCTACTAAATCTGCAAACCATGACCCGTGACAGCTCACAGCTGAGGGAAGAAGCATCTTTTATTCCATAAAGTGATGATTTGAAACAAGCACAGAATGGCCATTTAAATACTGGTGGATAAAAGATGGAAAGTAACTCAACTATTTCTCCATTCTGAACATATAGCAAGCACAAGGATATCTGAGTGCTTTTGTCAAGCCAGTTTTGGGAATTTTCTTTTACTTTAAGAAAGTGCTGAAACTTATTTTTTCCAATCCATGTTAATGGGTTGGTTTTCACTTGATAGAAAAGAAGATGGCAGAACACTTTTCCCTAGCCAGGTATTTCCTTATTTGTACTTAATTCGGTAAGACAGTCAGTGAACTTAGACATCAAACGAGGCCCTGATTAATAAAGGAGGTTATATCACCATTGCCAGTGAAATAGCTATTATAGGTCACATTCTAATTTCACATTTTCTCTTTTGCTTCCTTCTGCCCTCAGGAGATACAATGTATATCTAAACTGATTTTATAAGGCTATTTTAGGAGCAGCTTCTTAAAACAGTCACTCCCTAATTTGTCCATTAATTAAATGACAAATCAAACTGATGCCATAAATATAAAAAGGATGCAATGTGTGATTGTCAGTGTTTCTAATTTGACTGTGACTGACAAAAAGAAATCATCTCCATTCTGCTGCAAACAGTACCAAAGTCCATATGTTCTCTCACTTGGTTTCTGTGCATTCATTTATTAGCTAGGGACACCACAGTCAATCTTTTACTTGGTGTTTGTTTTCGATCTTTGTATTCTTTTTCCAAAGCATTTTGTTTTCATTGCTATTTTTAACCATTAGGGAAAAATGTTTTGTATTTTTAACACTTTTCTGGGAAAACCATATTTTCTGCCTTTCTGTTCACTGTAAAGGAGAATGTAACTATTACTGATGCATTCGAAGTGCAACTGAAAATGCTTTCTTCACCTCAATCCTTTCATTCTCACCCTGTTTGCAAACAGATCTTTTTTTCTTTTTCTTTTTTTAATTCAAAAGAGATTACCTGGTAGAAAATGTTTCTTTAAAGCAAAATTTTTAGAATCACCATCTGGGAACTTTTGAAAGATTTAAGCCCGGAACCTCTATAGGACTTGATCTAATTGGTGGGGACATAATTAATCTGCTGGTATCCTGACTCCCAGCCATGCACCTTCATGGTTAACAACTCATCTCAGTATTTTAAGTTAGAAATTTAAGGTGTGTGTGTGAATAAGGAAATACTGAGGGATCTAGTGATTTTTAAGCCTTGCTGGCTCAGCATATTCCAGTACAAATTAATAGAACTACATAGTTTCTTTTATTGTACAACTTTGCAAGTACTTGTTAGTACTAATAAAAGTATATAGTATTTTACCACTGTGTATCTCAGGGTACCCTTTTGTAGTACAGATCCTTAGAAACTGAAGATTTAATTTAACCCTAAGAATAGCATGCTAAACTGGATGTTATTCTTTCCAATCTACAGATGAGAAAACTAAGATGCACAGGAATAAGTATTTGCCTGATGCTATAGCTCTGTACAAGGGGGACCATGATGGAATTCCCTCACTTCTGGTTTTCTCTCCCTCCAAACAACCCCTTCTCAAGCAGAAGGAGGAACACCTATTGAAGGGTAGATGCTAGAAGCCACTGGGCGTATGGGAAAACACCAAGCAAATGAACTAAGAATTGTGAACGGCAAATGACACTGAAGGCTTTAGATCTTAAAACTTTTATTTTAAGAAGCATTATGTTAGATCCCTGGTACAAAAAAAAAAAAAAAAAAACAAGCATACTAGGTATCAGGGAGATATACTTCAAACCTATGTTCATATCAGACTAAATTTTAATTCTAATCTTCAGTTTCCCGAAACTGTCCTTGTTGCACACTTGTAAAATTTAAAGAATTTTAAATTTCTTTTTGAAATTCCAAGGTCATTCTTTCTTAGGAAGAAACCATGCAAGTGTTACATAAAACTACAACAAATTCCAACTTTTAAATGAGAAAATATGAAGTCGATATTCACATGAGCAATTCTAAGGGTGGTATCGGGCATCAGAAACACACTCAGAACAGTTTAAAAACAAATAACTCTTGCCTAATCACCAAGTTTGCAAGCTTGTAATTGCATTTAGAAAATCCTGTCTTTTTCCCCAAAATCTATATGGCTGCATCAAGGATTAAAAATATCATGGATATTTTTCTAAATGATGTAATTGTCCTCTCAACATACCCAATTTTGTCAGTTATATACTACTTCAAATAAAGCAAAACCAGTGATACTCATGAATGTATTTCTAAATACAAATTTAATTGGATTGTGCCATTCCTCCTTTTTCTTTAGTCTTTCATTCCTATAAGGTCAGACTGACTGTGAATTTCAGCCTGAACCTTGACAGAATGATCATGAATTCCTAAAAGGAGGGTATGCTGAATTAAGGTGGCATTTTAATGTATAAGTCTGCATAGCAGCATGTCTCACTAGTAGACACAGAAGACCATATCACTGAAGGCAGAACTACATTTTTTTACAGCAAAGATTTCTGAAAGAAAAGGGGGAGAAACAGTGTGTATCTAGTCATGTTCTAGGAACATCAGACAGAATATTTACATTGAATCTTCTGAGTCACCCAAGACATAAGTACCATTGGCCCTACATTAGTAACGAATAGAAACTTGGCTTCAGAGTAAAGCAAAATCATTCAGCTGGTAAGAAACAGAATTAGGATTTCCACTCAGATCTATATGACTAAAACTTGTAGCTTTTCAACTACATGAGATTCCACAAGCTAAATGTACATCAGGAGCATAGAACATGTAGCCCAAAAACACAAATTGAACTTGAGACAGCAATAATGAAGCAAAGAAAAGCAGTGCCTCCAGAGCACATGGAATAATTTAAGGCTCAGACCTGAGAGCGATATATTTGGGTTTCCATGTCTGCTGGTTCTGCATCTATGGCTTCAGCTAACCTTGGATAGAAAATATAGGTTGAGTATCTTTTATCTGAAAAGCCCAAAGCAGAAGAGTTTCAGATTCAGATTTTTTCATATTTTAGGATATTTTTTGCATAGGCTTTACTGAGCATCCCTAACTCAGAACTCAAAACAACAATATTTAAAACAGCATGATGTCAGTGTTTGTGACACTTGAGGGCTGATATGCTCAAAAAGTTTTAGTCAGATCTTTGAATTAGGCAAGATTAACCCATACATGAAAAAAAAAGTTTCTGTACTGAATATATGCAGATTTCTTATTCTTTAAACAGCATAATATTCCAAATATTTGCTCAGCATTTCCACTTATTAGGCATAAGTAATTTAAAGATGATGTGAACAGAAGGGTGTAGATAGGTTACATGCAAATGCTTCGCCATTTTATATAAGGACCTGAGCACCTACAGATTTTGACATTTACCAGGAGTTCTGGAACCAATTCTCTGGATATCAAGGGGTAACTAGATGGACATTACCATGATTGATTCAGTTCTTTCCTTAAAGTGGGGAGCAAGGGAAAAAAATACATTTTTTGACCTTGAAAGAACCGTCGCAAAAGACCGACCACATCACCCAAAGCCAAGACTTGTTCTGATGCCCTTAATTAGTCTAATTTTTCTGTAAAATATTTGAGGGGTAGAGGGACTAGGAGGATGAACATCCTAGAGAAATGTTAATTCAGAGTTTTATGCTTAATCCCACATCTGTATGATCTCAATACTCCTTAATTTAAAATACATTATGTTCTATCTTTTGGAGGTAAATTAGTTTGAATGTTTTTCTGCTGTTGAAAAAACTATGAAGGCCACTGTGAACTCTTCTTCTTAGAATATCACACTCATTAATAATGCTTGATTTCACGTTTTCACTTTTATTGTGACTGGCTTAGGTGCGTTTCCCACCTTGTAAGATGGTTCCTAACTGCTATTCATTTAAACATGACCTTTTTTTTCTTTTGATTTTAACAGTAATATACCTTCATCATGGAGAATCTGGAGAAAAAAATTATGTATTAATTAAAAAGGCATATAATTCTATGAATCAAAAACATAGGTGAGATTTTGTTGGACTACTTTCTAATCTCTTTCATATATATATATTTATATTTA
Source organism: Cuniculus paca (assembly GCA_004365215.1). Classification (NCBI taxonomy): domain Eukaryota; kingdom Metazoa; phylum Chordata; class Mammalia; order Rodentia; family Cuniculidae; genus Cuniculus; species Cuniculus paca. Next base: position 5,949 of record RJWT010014619.1, on the reverse strand, counting down.
TAAAAATGTAGCTGTACGCATATAGAATAGAACAATTATATATATGACTTTGTATGTGTTTTTCTATCATATAAAAAGCAAGCATCTTTGCATATTATTAAATCTTCTTGGAACACAGGGCATTAAAAGCTGTATACTCATCTATTTTATGGATATCTAGTAATTGAACAATCCTATTTTTGGAAGCATCTTATTTCTTCCTTGCCAGGCACTAAGGGCATAATATGAACCTCTGCTCCCTATACTCTCAACAATGCAATCATGGAAGAAAATAGACATCTATCTAAAGACCTGTCAACAGTAAACCAAGATAATGAAAACACAGGGAGGAAGATCACTGGTTCATCTGGTGACTTCAAACTTCAAATTTCAGTATTCAGGATTAAAAAATAAGGTAAAAGTGAGAAACATTCACAGGGAGGATGTCCTAGGCAGAGGGAACAAATTGTCATGCATATTAGTCAATTTTGCTATGACAAAATAACCAAGATAATCAATTTACAAAAAGGAAAAATCTGTATGGTTCATGGTTTCATAAATCTCAGTCCATGGTTGCGTAGCTCCATTGTTTTGGGGCCTGTGGTGAAGCAAAACATCACTAAGGAATGAAGTTTCTCACCTCATGGCAGCCAGAAACTAAAAAAGAAGGGACTGATGTACAAGGTGTAATCTATCATTCATGCCTCTCTCTGAAGCAGTTCCAAAGTCCTTTTTCATGTTTTCCCATGATGTGATCAAAAATACAAGTGCCGTACAATAGAAAGGCAGGCTCATAAAAACATGATGGGGGGTCTTCATCCACCTTATTCACTAGATTTGGAACTATTAGACTTCTGGCTTCTCCATAAAGTCAAAATGACTATGAAAGATAAATGTTTTGAATTGATTCACAACCTCAAGACATTTATAGCATTGCAACTAAAGTTGCTTATAAAAGAAGATTTTCAGAACTGCTTCAGAAAGTGACAAGAATTATGGGGTAAGTGTACTTGAATTGGGATAGAGTATTATGAGGAAGATTATTGGCAATGCATCTTTTACTGTAATATTTTTTTCATTTAAATATTTACTGTACTTCTTGATCAAACCTTGTATTTAGTATCCCCTTCGAGAGCACACCTCTTCTAGCAGGCCTTACCTCGTAACGGTTCTACTGTCCCGAAGTAGTGCCACAGACTGGCAGTCAAATATTTAGCATATAGGGTTTTTGGAATATTTCTCAGAGGATTTGGGGGTTCTGGAGGCATTTTAAAGAAGGGAGTGGGGATACTAAATAAAAGCTGAAATAGGAGAGAAAGTAGAGCAGGTTTTTGTGCAAAGAGGAGAGGAGAAGCCTGGGATCCCACATGAAGCTTTACTTCCAATTTACTTTTTTAAAAAAGCCATTCAAAATAATCTCTGGTGAAAGTGCCTTCCTGGTGAGAGAAGAGAAGATTGAAAGAACAGGTTGATAAACCTTTCTAAGCCCTGAGGCCTTAATGTGGAATCTCAGCTGTGGTAACATGTAAGACACATTAAAGCATTAAACAGATGTGAGATTGCTCTAATCGCTTAAGCCTATCCCAGTCAGTATCCTGTAGTTAGGATATGTTTCCCTTGGTGTCTGAAAATAGGAAATGCATGTTTGGAAAATTGGAACTGATAGTGAAGGATTAAAGCACAAATTAATCATCTGTTCAACTTGTCCCTTGCCCACTAGATGTAAATATTTCTTGTTCACTTTCTTAGAAAAAGCTCTGATTTTTTTAGTGTAGTATCAGTCAAGGGTTTGGTCTAGGAATAGTAATTAGGAACCTGCTGTACTTTGATCTATCCATCTTAAACTTACATATTACACCACCTTTGTTTCTAGAAGTTTCATTTCTTTTTCTTTCCTCTCCTCTCCTCTCCTCACCTCACCTCTTGTCTCTTCTCCTCCCCTCCCCTTCCTTCCTTCCTTTCCCCTTCCCTCCCCTTCCCTTCCTTTCCCTTTCTTTTCCTTTCCTTGCATGTTGAAGCCTTGAAAACTTTGCCTTAACTCCATTCCAAGTTTGTTGAAATCATTCAGCCCAGGACATCTGCCTGGTCTGAGTCATTTGTGTCTGGGATTGTCTGCATTTGTGCTTCGCTGAACACTTGACAAAGCAGCTTAGATTTTCTGAGCCTATACACCCCTTCATGGATTTGGTGGCCATGAATACTCCCCATGCAACTGAGTATGTATTCCTTATAGTCATGTAAAATATGCTCACAATTATCCCAACTCTGGTAATCCTATTCAAAATAGTATAACTGTCTCTTTTTTTGACTCCAGTAAAACCTGCACTTTGAAAATGACCAATGTTAACACACAATCTCCCTAGTGTTTTACAATTACCAAAGCCTAGGTTGATGGGGTAGAATGGGGGAAAGTTTTGGGAAGAATAATGATACTAGAAGAGAAGTGGAAATACCAAACGGTGGGACAGTTTAGACACAAAATGATACTTAGGGGCAGAGTGGCACACAGCTCTTTCTCTAAAAGATCTAGAACACAAGCCCTTGGTAATTATGAATAAGGAAAGTACAACTCAAAGTTTGCTGACAGAAAAGCCTTTTAAGATGGTCTATCCATCTCTCTTCCTTCTCTTTGTCTCATCTTCTATGAACGAAGTTGTCAGGAATTCCTACAATCACTCCTAATCTCTTTTCTACTCGGTAGACAAGATCAATTCTGAGAAAAAGAGCTTACAGTTGGACTGAGAGGGTTAGAACCAGGGTCCTAGAGTTTAAGGATGCTAGTCTTTCAGTTTTCTTTCAAATCATCCTGGCTAGTTCCCCAGAAAATATGGGAAAAAAAATTTCAAAAATAGAAGTCCTACCCATAAGTTCCAAAAAATTGAGATTATGGGTTTGGACATCTCTTTGTTACTCATTTTAAAGGCAAAGTAATATTTGATAAGGTCTAGAATAACCGACAGTCCCAGCCACATGTGTTGGATGAAGTTCTAGTGTTAATATCTTCCTCCACAAAAAGTATTAAGCTACTTATATTGTCAAATTCACTTCCTCCAGTTTCCTCACCTTTGCTTCTTGTCCTCTCCACTGCAGTCACAGAAGGATGCTTTTCAAATCCTCATCATCTCCCCACTTTCACACATACCCTAATATTCCCCCAGCTTCATCCTCTCTTTCCTTGGAGTTTCTTAGATGAGACTTCACAAACCCCCAGATTAAATTAGTTTGGTTTACATCTTCTCTCTTTAAGCTGTTCACTCCTTCTTACCAACTCCCATGACTGGTGATTTTATCCATTATCATTACTCTTACCAGAAGATAATGAGAGAGGCACTATACTTGCCTTATTCACCACTACATATTCAAGGTCTAAAACAGAACTTGGCCCACATAACTTCTTAATTGCTGCTTTTTCTTTGGACCTCAAATATTGGATGAATGTATGTTCAACTTCTGGCCTAGGGATTGGGCACTTAGGAAACAAAGTTTTTAAGTGTAGCCTTCCCAATTCTGATTCTTTGCTGGTATTTAGTGCCACCAAAATTGAGTTTCTACTTTCCACTAGAGAGCACAGGGTCCTTGTATTGGCTTTCCATGGCTGAGGTCTTAGTTATTTTCTCATTACTGGGACACAATACCTGACATTCGTAATTCTAAGGAGGAAAGATTTATTTTGGCTCAGTTTGTAGAGGTTTCGGTCTGTTGTTGGTTAGCTCCAAGACAGAGGGGTATGCCAGAGGAGAAAGAACTCCTGATATGGCTTCAGGAAGCAGAGAGAGACCAAAAGAGAAAATAAGAAAACATATCCTTTCAGGTCACATCCCCAAAGGCTCGCCTTTTCCCCGCAGGTTTCACCTCCCAACATCACATTTAGCTATAAACTCATCAGTGGACTAATCCACAAATGAATATCATGCCAACATGAACCAATCACCTCCCAAAAGCCTACTTCCCAGCAGTTTCAGCATTTCTGAAAATTCTGAAGTCTCTTCTGAGATTTAAGGCAAACTGTGAGCCCCCATACCCACCTACATACTTACATACTTGATCCTAGTCTTGGACCATGAATCGATCACAAACTCTAGATTCAGTCACTTCTGAAAAGCCCACACTGCATGACTGCATGAAGCTTTGGGGGAACATCTAGACACACACCATAACATCATCCTTCCTTCCTATTGCCCTGTTGTAAAGTACTTGATTTCTAAATAACACTAGTCTTTTTAGCAGTCAAGCGCTCCTCTGCTCCATTTTGGAGGAGAGGAGCGCAGGACTGAACTTTACCAGTGTGTCCTTTCAAGTCAATCTCAAGACTTTCTTTCTTTCTTCTTTTTAAGTTTATTAGTATGTGTGTAGTCCATAATGTTTACAATCCATGTGTGGAGTTGGTGCATGTACATAACACATCCTACTTTCTTTCTTTCTTTTTTTTTTTAATCCCTTACTCCTTCCCTCCCTTCCACAAAACAATTCTAAAATTCATGTGAAGTCAAAACTTTTTACATCATTCATCTGGGCTGTTTGCTGTTGATTCTCAAGGTAGAGCCAGTTAAAAGACCTCAACAGTGTCCAAATAGAAATGTCTTGACCCTAGTCTTTACTGGCTGCATTAGTGTCAACATTCTGGTCTTCTGAGCTTTGACCAGCATCTCCCATCAAGCTAGGCTGCTTCTCCAGCAGACACTGTCAAATCTTCCCAAACTTCTCCCACAAGCTGGTTCCAAAGACTTGTGAACCACATGGTCAGGTAGCATCACAGCAATGACCCCACTTCTCTGGTAACAAAATCTGTCTTAGCTACTTTCTCAATTCCAAGACACAATACTCAACACTCACGATGTAATGATGTAAAAGTTCATTTTGGTTCACAGTCTGTAGAGATTTTCATCCATAGTTGGCTGGCTCCAAGGCATGGCAGTATGGCAGAGGGGCATGGTAGAGAATTACTCATGAATAACAGCAGGAAGCAGAGAAGGAAAGCAAGGGAGGAGCTGGGAAGAAATATACCCCTGCCACACCCCCAACTGACCCACCTCTTTTGACACCTAGTGATCCACCTCTCCCACCTCCTAATAGTAAGTCAGCAATAAGCACTCATAACCCAATCATTTCACCAAAGCCCCACCTATGAGCACATGAGGCTTTGGTGGGGGTACATCTAGATGTAAACATAACAACTTCCATAAGAGAATGGCACAGACCAGGTAGCTTAAACAACAGAAAGTTCTTTCCCTCACAGCTTGAAGTCCAAGGCAAGATTTTGAAAGGATTGGTTTCCTCTGTGACCTCTCTCACTAGCTTGTCAATGGATATTTTATCTCTGTGTCTTCACAGGGTCCTCCTGTGTGTGTGTCTTTTTTTTCTCCTTCTTATAAGCATAATCATATTGGATTAGAGCCCACCCTAAACATTTTGACTTGATTACCTTTGTGAAGAACCTACCTCCAATGACAGTAACATTCTGAAGTAGTGGGTTTATAAATTACGTACATAAGGTGACAATTCAGTCCATAGCTGTCCTGTTTGAGAACTTGCTTGGATGAACAGGATGTGGTGAAGAGCATATTCTTTACAATGACACAGGAAATGAATTCTACTTTCTTCATTTAATATGTGGGTGCCTCCAAGCTGATGGCTGAGTACAACTGATCTGGGCAGAGTGTTGGGGATAAAAACAAAGGAGTTTCCCATATGTTAAAAGAAATAACTGCCTTCCAGCCCATTTTTATTCTTTTAAAGATTTTTCTTTCCTTCAGAATATGGTGGACTTCATCTTTTTCCTGCCATCTTGTAAGGGAAGACAATGGCAAGATAGAAATAATTCATCATAATTTGTACGAATACTAAAACATGGTGCTTCCTATGAAATCATTTTTAACCTCTGCCATAAATGATAGATATCAAGGAGAAAAGAACTATTAGTTTTAAAAATCTCCACTTTCACACATAGAATCCCCAAATCCAACTTAAATT
>RJWT010014618.1:0-20960 GCA_004365215.1 Cuniculus paca | reverse complement strand
CTTCTCTCTTAAGCCTCTTTTGCTTCTTCTTTGCAGATTTCCTCAGATGATCCATGTTTCTGTCTTTTCCAAACTTCTGTGGCCTCCACTTCACTTTTCGCTTCACACTCACAGCTTCACGCACTGCCCCCCTAGAGGCACACTGCCTGGCATCCCAGGCTTTCTTCTGAAATCTGCTTGGAAGATTTTTTAACCTCAGAACTCCTGTAATCTCCATGATCTCCTCAAACCAGCACCAGGTGGATGACACCAATGTCTGCTGCCAGCGGGAGCAGTAGCCAGTCTTTCTTTCCTCTTGGCTGTAGGAGTTGAGTACCTGGCTCACTGAGCACTCTGAACCTGATTCTGATGAACAAATTCTGTATGCTGCTGCTATTCTGGAGCTTTGTGTGGTCACTGCCATTTTGGAACCTGGCATGGGTTCTATCAACATTCTTGAAAATAGTGCAGCTGCTGCCATTTTGGAACATGGTGTGGCTGCCACCATTCTGGAACATGGTGCTCTGCAGCTTTCACCTCAAAGCAAAATCTTTCACTGCTGCAATTTTGAGGCTGCAAAGGGTGAAGTCTTGATGCTTCTTGTGATACCCTCAGGTTATTTTATCCTCCTGTACCTTCTCAGCAATTGGGATCTCAGCTATCTTTATAGTTCACAGATTTACTGGAGCTTTTTTCCTTGGCCAAACTCACAGTGTTTTAAATCATTCCTGCTGGGCTCTTTTCTTTTGATTGGCAACATTAATCTTGCTAAAAGTCCTCCAAAATATCCATGCCACTGCCACAACATTACACTGCCTTGAAATTTTTTCTACCTGACTAATTAGTCCACCCCCCTCAATCTTAGTCTCAGGCAAAATCTCTGGACACAAGAAAAATACAGACAAACTTTCTGGCAAGCCATAACACACATGATCTGGAGTCCAACAACCAATGCAGTCCTTCTTCCAAGCAGAAAACTCTGAGCCTGGTCTTTACTGCAGAATTTCTACAAGCTTTCTGGTCTCCTAAACGCTGATCATAATCTCCCATACACAACAGCCTAAAGTGTTCTATCTCTACTCCTTTAAGCTACAACTCTGAACCTTTCCAAACTCTTCCCACAAGCCATTTCCAAAGGCTCTTAAACCGTATGTTCAGGTATAGTCACAGCAACAGCCCCACTCCTCCAGTACCAAATTCTCTCTTGGTTATTTTTTCTCATTGCTGAGACAAAATGCCCGATACCCAAAATGAAGGAAGAAAAGATTTATTTAGCTCACATTTTGTGGAGGTTCAGTCTATAATCAGCAGGCTCCAAGCAGGGTGGTGTGGCAGAGGGGAAACAGTACATGCGGAGGCACATACCAAAAGCAACATGTAGGCCACACCCACTTCAAGGTGGGTGTAACACCCATACCCATAACCCCAGTATTGGACCATGAATCAGTCACAAATTCTAGAACCCTGATCCCATGGCTGCACGAGGCTTTGGGGTAATGTTCAGACACAAACCATAACATTTCCTCTCCACCACCCTCCCTCAGTCTTCACCTCATTTGAACATCTTCCTGTTTCACAGTACCTATTATACATTTTTGTCCTTCATTTTCTTTGTTTCTCAGAGAAATAATGCAATACTTACACACATATGCCCAGTTTATTTCACTTGAGTATGGTCTCAAGGTACATTCACTTACCTTTAAATTTTCTGAAGCTTATCCTTCTTTCTGGCAGATTAGTACTCCATTTTATAAAAACAAAAAACCTGATCTTATTTGTACATTCACCAACTGATGGACATTGGTTATTAAACCTAGAAGTCTTTTGGTGGAGTTTTTGGGTCTTCTATGTAGAGTATCATGTATCCATTGAGATGATCATGATTTTTTCCTTAACTCTGTTAATATTCTGTTGACTTGTGTATGTTGAAACATACAGTGCACCTTCTGTGAGCTTGAGCTCAACTGGAATCCACAAGATGGAGCCGGCAGTTGTTCTGAGTTCCAATCTCAGCTGGCCTCTCCAAAATGGCTCGTGGATAATTGTGCTCTCCCATGGGGTGGTCAAATCTGCACTACTCACCAATCAGTGCAGTCCACAATGTCCGCTGCTCTCTCCCACTGCTGCATCTCTCCATGAGGGCTTCTCGGGTCGCCTGCAGTCACTGTGTGTCTGTAGGTTTGGACTGCTCCTCCCACACAGTGAGTCAGGGAGACAGCACTGCAAGTCACCTCTTTCTTCAGTGAAGTTTCTCTCTTTACTCACTCCATGGACTTCAGTTCTTGCTTCTAATTCTTCTTGGGTCCAGAGGATACACTTCTTCCTTTTTTTCTTCCTAGTGTTGCTGTATTCCAGTGTCTGATCATCAAGTCGCAGAGATGCTCTTTCTCTGCTGCTTACTACTCTACCATCTTCCCAGAAGTCCAATATTAGTTGATATGAAATTCATTTTGTTTAATGAGAGATATTTCCCATTTTCAAAGTGATGTGTCTCTCAGAAATGTTTTAAATTTCATAATACAGATATGTCACATTTTCCATTTCTTTTTTGTTTATGAATTCAGTGCTTTTTATTAGAAAGTTTCCTCTTTTATTATGCTTTCAAACTAGCTTGTGTGTGTATGTATTGCATTTGTGAATTACTTCAAATTCTGTTATCTTATGGAACTCTTATTACTAACAAAAGTGGTTCACTGATTTTTGTGATATGTTAGAAATGTTGCATACAATTCACTTCTTCTTAAAATATTTTATGTCATTAATTTATTTACCTGCCTCATGGGAGTAAGTAATATCCCCATCAGATGGTCTACTACTTCTAATAACTCTCGCATGTATTGAATAATAATGGAGATAATAGACAATGTTGTATTGTTGATGGTAGCAGCAGTGTGGGTGATGTTTGCCCAATGAGTAAGATACTGTCATTAGAATATTTTCTAGTTAGTGGATCACAACACTGTGATCCACTAAATAAAATCTTTTTTTGGATAGCAACTTATCTACCATCCAAATCTTTTTACAGATAGCAACTTATCTGTCCTTTGTTATAACTATGTGATATTTGGTGATATTTTTATTTAAGCAAGAAAATGTTAAATTTCAGAGGTAATTCTTTTTACAGATAGTGTTTTACTTTATAAAAATGTATGACCTTCTTTTACTGCTCCTACATATATGTCACTAAATGATTATTTTCAAAGAATTTCTTCCTAATCTAAACACTTGGATTATAATTGTAGTAAATGATATTAACAATAAAAAGTAACAATATAATTCTGGGTTGCTTTCTCCTCTCAGTTGATTTTCAATTTTGTTTAACTATTTAGGTATTTATTTTAAAGAATATATACGTATATAGTTATCCATATACTCATATATAACAGCAAATACTGAAACAGAATCTAACATATACCAGATATTCCTGTAACCATTTGCAATAACGGTTTGAAGTGATACTAACTCTAAACAACAGACTTTTTATAATATTTTTATTATTGCCATTGTCTCAAGGATAAAAACCCAGGTCCACAGAATTTACAAAACTGTCCTAAAATCACACAGTTGTAGAATGGCAGAAAGTGGCTTTGAACCCAGCTTTTTAACTTTACAGTATGTACTGCATACAGTTTCTCAGCCTAGAAAGAGCCCAATGTATATACAGTGGTTGGATGAAAGAGTAAGTAAACGGAAGTTGTCTTACTTTCACATCTCTGAGTCACAATATCTGATACTCACACCTTAAATGTTTATTTTGGTGTACAGTCTGTAGAAGTATAAGTCAATATTTTGGTAGTTTCAAGGCAGAACTGCATGGTAGAGGGGCATGGCAGAGAGAAAGTAATTTCACATATTGCTGCAGGTAGCAGAGCTAGATCAAGAGAAGTGGGAGATTCCCTGTTAGACTACACTAACAGTGATTCAAATCTTCTGACCAGGCTTTACCTTCTTACACCACATTTAGTTAAAAAACTACCAGGGCCTATTCCACTGATGGACATTTCTCCTCTATGATCTATTCAACTCATAAAAGCCCCTCTTACAAGTGCATGAGGTTTGGAGTGGACATCTAGATATAAACCATAACATAAAATGAAGTGGTTTATACAGTTTTGTTGTGAAACAAGTTTTTTTTTTTCCTAGTAAAATAAAAATGGGGATGTTTACATGCAAAAACTCAGGCCTACTAAGAACAGACACATGAATAGAATAAGAAAAATCTTAGGCATATGGAAAAAAAGTTGATAAAATGTTTCTATTGTAATGTGCCACATATGAAAAACACTATGTAGGAATAAGAGAAGTAATTCTTTCAGTTCTCTAGTAAGCGTTATCTTTTTTCAGTTTCTACTTTGTGAATTTCCATTTCAGCTTCTAAAGCTATTTAGATTACCATACTAATATATGGAAATTATTTTATATCATTTCATAAATGATCATAAAATAAACATTATATGGTCAGAAAAATGTTTCAATGGATTCTTTCAAATGAATTTTGAATGCAATATGCTAAACATAAGATGAAATATCTTAATTAGTACCTATTCCATTTTTCTTAGGCTGTAAATATAGCAGCAATAACTCTACTGACAATCGTTTGCCTAAGGTCCTACAAAACTTTTCATTTATGTTTTTGCAAATATTCTAGACATGAACTCATTCCATCATTTCTTAATGTTTGCATTCCATTTTTAATAAACTGTAAACAATAAATGAGGAAACCAGTATATAATGTCAGCTTTGGCTTAGGTAAAATGTTTTGCTCAAAACATTGCTGAAGAGTGAGATCTACCCTTCCTTTCCATTTTCTAAAATAAAGTGAACAATTTATCATAAAATGATTTTGAAATATTAATTTATATCTGCTGATAAATCTTGAACTTAAGACACTAATGCAAGAAGGTAGCATGGAAAAATGCAGATTTTTAAGATACAACTCCAAAAAGGCAATTTTGTTTCCTTATTCTTTATTTATTTGCAAAATATATGGCCATCTTATTTTGTAAGTCATTTTTAGTGTAAAAAATTCAATTATTTCAGTGATCAGTCTTGTATCTGTATTATTCCCTTTTCATCACTTCCCTCTTGTGTTTTACACTAGCTTTTTACACTTTACTGCTAGTGGTTTCTATTTCTAAAATGTACTTCTATGAAACGCTAATTTAAAAAGTGAGTCAAAAAATAAACTGTACAGGTGAGGTCATATTTTATTATTACTTCGTCAGGAGTAATACGGAAGTTCAAATAAACTTTAATGCACATTTTACAGAATAAGCACCTTGAGGAGTTGTGGTATAATTAGTATATGAATTGCCAAAAAGAGAGAAAGAACTCGTGCAAAATATTTGAAGAAATAATAGCCAAAATATTCCTGCTTTGATGAATATCTGAATATAAAAATTCAAATGAAGTCTTATAAGAATCAAGCAATAAAATCCAACATAAAACTGTATCTACTCAGGCATATTATAATAAAATAGGTAACAAAGGGAAAAATAACTTCAGAAATCCAGAGAAATAAGAGGAACTACTTTGTTTATTCTCAAAATTCTCTAAAGAAGGAATAATTTCTGAAAAATGAATCAAAAACCATGGTCTTATTTTCTAATTTCAAACTTACAATCTCTTTTAGGTGAAAATATTATTTGAAACAGAGACAAAATAGGAATTTCCAAACAAATAAAAATATAAAATAATTTGTGTTTAACAGATAATTTTAAAAATTCTAGAATTACCATTTTAGACAGTGATTATTAGAATCATATAATATGGAAATGTGGAAATTTTGAGAAGAGCAGCATTTACATGAGTAAAACTTACTGAATAGTCAATTGAAAATTCACAACATCAAATCATAATATAAAGAAATAAAATATAGTTCTAATGAAGTGCATCAGGAATGCTAATGTTAACATTTCCTAATTTCACCAATTTCTATTAAATATGTCTATGTAATCCTGAACTTAAAGAAATATGAATACATTTTATTATGTGTAAAAGCATAGTTAAAACACTCAAAACTACTTATTGAGGTATTTTTCCAATGAAAATGAGAAAAAAATAAACCAAAAAATATCCCTAATCAAAGAATTAATAGTAGTGAAATTTAAGCCAAATGTGAAGATCTACATAGATAGATTTTCCAGAATAAGTGTGAATAATATATATCACAAACATTAATAACTTTTTAAACATTTCAACTACCTTCTAAAAACATACAGTAAAAATCATTACCTGTAAGTCAATGTAGGTTGCCTACAGCACACTGCATTTTGCACATATCTAACACTAACTTGCAGTCCACCAATTATCCATTTCCCATCTCACTCCATCCTGCATCCTGCCTAACCTATGGAAACCGTTGTTCTAGTGACAATTCACATGAGACCAGCATTTTACTACACCACATATGCATGTATCATATGGTACTTGTCCTCTGTACCTGGTTTAATTTTCTTACATAATAATCTGCATATGAATCATTGTGGTCCAAATGATGGAATTCTATACCTTTTTTATGACTCAACATATATATATATACATATAATTTGTTTCATTTCTTTGCTATTGTTCTCAGTACAGAAATAAACATAGACGTTCATATTTTTCTTTGACATACTGAGTGAAATTTCTTTGGATATATAAATAGCAATGGGACTGTTGGATCATAGCGTAGTACTATTGTTTTGTTTTTCTTTTAAGAATCATTGTTCTAACTTTCATAATATCTGCAATAACTTAAATTCCTGCTAGCATAGTACAAGGGTTCTCTTTTCTCCACATCCTTAAAAGACTTCATCATGCTTGTACACTTACACTCAAAACCTGATTAACAGATTTATCTCTCAGTACTCAGATAACACAGTTCCTGTAATTTATTAGATTTATTAGATGTTGCAGATGCCAGACTGTTTACAATTTCTCTAGGCTTTCTGAATATACAAATAAATAGTGCCTCATTTATAGAATTTTTAACAATTTACCAAGAAATGTGTTCGAGTAGCTTTGTAAATGCCTATAACTTACAAATACTCAGAAAATTTGAATTATTACTTTTTAAATTTCATTAATATCAATTTCTCTTATGGTCAGGCAGGCAGTAAGAGATTGTCACTTTCTCAATGTTTTCTTTGTAATTAATTTTCAATAACATTTAAGATAGCATTCACCGTAGGAATGATTATATAAGACTTCATGATCTATAGGCTTCTATCCAAATTTTTAATAAATAAATTAAGATAATTTTTTGTTTGTTTTTTGTACAGAGTATCGAACTCAGGACCTCATGTCTTCCAGGCAGGCACTGTGCTGCTGACTTATATCCCCAACCTGAGAGAATGTTTTAAGAGATAATAAAGCTAAAATGAGATTAAAAAGTCATGTTACAATGACCAATTACTGTAGCTTTCTCAATTATTATTTTGAATAATTTCCTCCTGTTTCAAATGTTATAATTGGTTGTCTTATTTTTGGGTGGCTAGTGAAATGCACACAATAAAACATTAAATTATTTATTCAGTGGCTACAACAAATCACATAATCACTTGTACCAAAAATGTGGAGCTTTTGGAATTTCTTTTTCTTTACTCATTGTGTACAGGCAATTTCAAATGGTACTGCCAATAACTCTACGGTCTGTAAGATAGCACCTATTTCCTTTAGTCTCATAACATTATATTCTGACATCACCTCTCAATTAGATAATTACAAGTTTTTCTACTTATATGTTCTTAGTGTCCCTAAAATTCACTCTTTACATGAATTTTAATATGATTTTTAAAATAACAAATTGCATTATAGACATTCTTAAAATTATTCAGTGGATTCTTTTTAATTAAAAAATGATTCTTATTCAAAATGTTCCGTTTCATTTCATGGCCCCTATCTTAAAATGTTAAATAGTGAATTATCTAAAGATACCTTCCTCTACTCTTTCAAACTTAACATGGATTCACTTTCTGTTCTTAGACTTTATCAAGTTCCTTTGTAAATCAAAACTCAGACATTTTTCTTCCTCCCTTCCCCTTCAAATATTTTCAGGCTAATTTTGAAGAACATTCTCTTACTTAGCATGTTTGTTTTGCACTTGGAATTACTTCTTCTAATTTTAATTTTATCATCTTAATTCATTATTATCAGTGAAAATATCCTGGTAAAATAAAAAAAGAAACAATTCTGGTAGTCTTCTTTAGTGAGTGTCTTTACTTACACTGTGTTGCCTGACTTGATAATCTGAATCAGTTGAAAGCATTTATCTTTCATGATCATTTTGCCTTTGAACAAGAGTCTAAAGTCACAAAGTTCTGGATCAGGTGAATGAATAAGCAGTAAAGGATACACTACAAGGTTTTCATGAGACTCTTTTTGTTAATGGCATTCAGCAGGGCATTTTCTGTATTTCTCACTATACCTTCTAAAGACGCAAAAAATACTTCTAGAGCTACCTAAGAAAGTAGCAAGAATGATAGCACAAGTGTATTTAAAGAAAGGGAGGAATAGTGTGAAGGGGGTTAATGACTGTGTGTCTTTTACTGTAATCATTTTTAGAGAAATATTCAACATATATTTTGATAAACCATCATATACAAAATTCTTCTTTAATTTAGTTGTATTCAAAGTGTATGCAGTCACTTCTTAGCTTTTGAAGATCAAGAGTGATAGCATGTGCAAATAAAGATCAGAAAAATTGTATATAATTGAATATATAGTGATAAAATGTGTGAACAAATATATACATGTATTCATACTTTAACAATGATGTAGCATATTCCTCTACTTTCAACATAAGTAGGTAAATAGCATTTTTACATGTATTCTAATAGTTCTTTTTGTTCAGTTTGTTTCAAAGACAAATATGTGTCATTTAAAATATTATTTTACATGTGTTTCTATACATGTGTCATGCAGGTAATTGTGTGGGGGGTGAGAGAGGGAAAGAGAAAAGAGAGAGAGAGACAAGAAAAAAGGAAAGAGAGAGAGAGAATGAGAATGTTTAAATGTTACATACTGGGCTCCTGACATAACTTCTTTTATCCAAACTGTTAAAATACTCCTTTAGTGACTAACTGAAATCTATAAAAATTCAGCTAATGGACATAGGGCATGGATTCATAGTAACAAGAGAATAAGATGTTTGTATTTTAAACATTCTCATTCTTTCTTTCTCTCTCTCTCTCTCTTTCTGTCTCTCTCCTCTCCCTCTCCTTTTTTTCTCTCTTTCCCTCTCACTCACACATACATAATTACCTGCACAACACATGTATATGAACACATGTAAAATAATATTTTAAATGATCCATTTGCCTTTGAAACAAAAAGAAATGTTGTCCATTGGATCTGAAATTTCAATTAGATTGAAAAGAAGTTATGATAATGTATTGTAAAGCATGTTAAATACAATCAACAATAGTATTACCATGCATTTGAAAACAGCTAAAACAGAGGGTTTTAAATATATTCTTACAATAATGAAATGGAAAATACTGAGGTGATGGGTGCCTGGTTTGATAATTTTGCAATGTATTGAAACACCACGTCTTATTCAAGAAATAAATATAGTTATCAACTAAAATACTTGTTTATCAAGATTATTTTCTTTTGTCTCATAAAAGTAATTATTGAAGAATTTTCCTTTTCTGTCATTCTGTTTAGATTTATGATATAGTCGCTAGGGACATCCAAGACATATGACACACACATATACAAAAATATTGGTACATGCCACCTACCAGCACATTTAGTTAAATTTCAACCTAAGTCATTTTCCTTTTAATATCATAAACATACTACCCAAATTGGTCTAGAGTTTAATTTTCCTTACTAAACCTACATCAGTGATGGCAAAACTTTTAGAGATTGAGTGCCCAAACACTACAATTAAAACTGAATATTCAGTGCTCAGCTGCTGGAGTGCCACTGGGCCAACTTGGCTCACCTACTGACAGAGGGCTCTGCATACTGTCCATGGCATGCATGCCATAGTTTTGCCAACAGTGCTATACATCATTCCGCAACTTTCCAACTGTTATTATGGCTGATAATCTAATAATGTCAGCTTTATCTAGTCAATCCCGTGACCATGTGTACTGTACCTTTTGAGAGGGTGTAGAGACAGACTATCATATTTTGCCTACTGATACCAAAAAGTGTTATCATTAGGAATGGGTTAACCAAAAATCATCTTGATGCTATCCAGTTAAAAGTATGTAAAGAATCTTTTAAAGATCTCTGCTACATTCTCATACTTAAGAAACTGAATTCAACATTCTGTTTCTAATTTTGCTAATGTACATAAAAAGCTTATAAAACTTTGTACAAACTACAAGTGTCAATTATCTATTATCTCCTTTTTAATGAGAACTGTTGAACAAAACTCCATTTTATAAAATTTATAGTGCAATTTTTTCTTAAAATATTATTTGCTAATAATCAGCTGGGTTGGCAGTTCTTTTATCAAATACAATGACTCCTTGATCTATAAGTTTGGGGTAAGTTATTACATGAGATAATGAGCATTTCATTGCCTCATTATATTCTCATTCGCTCTAGTTACCTAATACCTATATTTTTTTATCTAATATTTCTCTGCAAGATCTCCTTATCTTGCCCTAGTTCAGTTACTATACTTCTGCTTTAATCTCACTCATCATTCATTGTTTTAACAAATCATAAATTAAAACTTATTCTTTATCTGTGAATCATTAACCCTCTAACTGACTACCTCTGAAATTCTACTTTAAAATCAAATCACAGGTTTTCAGCCTTTCATCCCTTGAAAAGCATTATACTCTGAAGTGTCTGTCATTCCCAGTGCATTATATTAGAAATATGAAGAGTTACTTTCCTTTGTTCCTTTAATGATGTATAATTCTGGTTTGTTATGGTGTCTCTGAGGCTTCTATTCTATAAGCTTATTATAACTGTCAAAGACATATTTGAAGTATAAAACCATCTTTTCGGTCAGAAAGCATGTATTCACTATCTCTAGTACTTATAGTTGGTTCATTACTGAATCAACATTTATGGAAGCAAATTGATGTTTTTATCACTTCACTTTTCTTCCCTCATTTATTACTAGCACTCATATATAAGGGAAACTTTTCCATTGACTACTCGAGTTTAATTTAAAATGGGATTTGAAACAAAATCTCATGTATTCTATTCAAAAATTTGGGTAGCAATAATATCATTTTTACCTATTGTATTTTCTCATTTTTTAGCTTCATTATGGAGATGATAAATAAAAGCAAAAATTGACCAATTACTACAGATTTGAATAAAATGTCTCACAATCCACTGGATCTTTTACTCAAAATCAAATAATACAGAAATTATGTGTAAAACCATTAATTTTCTTATGTAGCTGCAGTCAAATATTCTTAAAGCTAACTTGGATATGCAGCACATTATATTTCATGAAAATGTTTTGTCATTTTTTTGTGCATCATCTAAGGATTGTTATATTATCTTTCTCTGAATAAAGTTCTAGGCAAAAATAAGTCATCACTCCATTTTGAAAATGTCCTTATCTTAATTACCGTATGTAACACTGTAGTAGTGAAACAATATGAACACAATACTGGAACATACACAATACCAGAAATTTGTGAAGACTTTTCCTTACATGGCAAAGTAACCTTCATAAAAGTGATAAAGAGTCAGAGATTTGAGATGGAGACAGTTTTCTGGTTTTTCCATGTGGTTTTACTAAAAAAAAAAAAATTTCTAAAAGCAGAGAATTTTCCTTGGTGAGCTGGAAGTTCTAGTAAGAGAAGATGAGACTGCAGAAGAATAGACAGAATAAAATTTTCTAGTACTGAAGATAAAGAAAGCAGGTTATGCAGATATCTTCTAGAAAACAAATTCTTTGGGCATTAAAAGAAGAATAAAATTAGAAATGAGAATATACAATTAAAAATAAACAACATTTAAGATAAATGAATACAGACACAATAAAATACATTATTATTTTTACTCTTAGCTAATTTCAAGTTACTTTTAATCAGTAATATTAGCAAAGACTTTGGTGATTTTCATGTGTATAATTGAAATGAATGAACAAATTGTAAAATTTTGGAAGCAATAGATTCTAAATACTCTGTTACAATGTGCTTGCACTACATATGAAACAGCTAGTGTTGATATAGACTTAGAGTAATTAAAATTACACACTGGAGGCCAGAGAGATCACTGTTTTCTTAGAAAAATATAATGACATACATAGTAAGGAAACTGATAGAATCATAAAATTTTTCACTTAAAAAGACAGGAAGACAGGAAGATGTTTGAATTTCTTGTAGAATTCAACTGTGAATCCATATGAACCTAGTCTTTTGTTATTGTTATTTTTGGTAAGGTTTTAATTATGTTTTAATTTCATTAACTGATACTGGGTCATTCTAAAGTTTTATAGCTTCCTGATGTATGTTTGGTAAGTCATGTTTCTAGAAATTTGTCCATTCTTCTGTGTTCTCAATCCTATGAGAGTAAAGATTTTCAAAGTAGGTATTGATGATCCTCCGTCTTTCCCCAGGATCTGTAGTGATTTCACCCTTTTCATTCCTTGCTGTATGAGTTTGAGCTTTTTCTTTCCTATAAGGTTGGCTATTGATTTACCAATTTTATTTATTCTTTCAAAGAACTAACTTTTCTATTTACTAATTGTTTGCATTGTTTTCTTAGTCTCAACTGCATTAATTTCTGCTCTGTTCTTTATAATTTCCTCCTTTCTTTGGGCTTTTGACTTTTTCCTAGAATTTTGATATTCAGCATTAGGTGGTTTATTTGTGCTAATTCTGTTTTCCTGATGTAAGAATCCACTGCTATAAATTTCCCTGTGAGGACTACTTTAGATGTGCCCCACAGGTTCTGGTAAGTCGTATTTCCATTTTTTGATTGTATATATTGTTAATTTCTTCTTTAGTTTCCTCTGTGACCCATTGGTTGTTCCGAAGAGTGCTATTTAATTTCCATGTGTGCATGGAGCTTTTGTGGTTTCTTTTGTCATTTATTTCCAATTGCACTGTAGTCAGATAATATACATGGGATAATTTCAATTCCTTTGCATTTAATTAAGGATGTATAATGGGATAGCATATGCTCTACTTTAGAGAACATCCCATGTGCAACTGACAAGAATGTGTATTGTGATGTTGAGTGGAACACTCTGTACATGTCTATTAAGTCCATTGTTCACAAGTTTGATTCATTTCCGTTATTTCTTTGTTGATGTTTTTGTCTGGTTGATCCAGCTGTTTGCAACAGTGGGGTGCTAAGGCTCCCTGTTATAATTGTATTATTGCTTATTTGATTTTTCATGGCTATTAATATTTGTCTGATATAGTTGAGTGCTCCCATATTTGGCACATTTATATTTATGATTGTTATCTTGAAGTCTTCTTCTTGAAGTTTTCCCTTTAATAAGTACGTAGTGACCATCTCTCTCTCTCTCTTTGATCATTCTTGGTTTGAAATTCACAGTGTCTGCAAACAGAATAGTTACTTCTACTTTTTTCTGGGTTTCTGTCACATGGAGCATTGTTTTCCATCTTTTGACTTACATTCTATGAATTTCCTTTTATATTAAATATGTCTTGTATATATCATATTGTTTGTTTCTTTGTCTACTCTGCCAGTGTGTCTGTGAGTTGGTGAATTGAGGCCCCTTATATAAATGTTTATATCTAATATGTACTGACTTATCTTTGTCAAGGTATCTTTCTGCTGTTAGTTCCATATTTTTCCACTCTGTAATTGCTTTGTCCTGCCTGTTGATTTCTTTCCATTGTTTTTCTTGGAATTGTGGTGATTTCTATCTCTTTCTAGAATATTTTTCAGTACTCTTTGTAGTGTTGATTGAATGGTCATTAAGTTCTTCAGTTGTTCTTTGCTATGAAAGCATCTTATTTCTCCATTGAATTTGAAAGATAGTTTTGCAGGGTATATCAATCTGTGTTGGAAGTTGTTTGCTTTCAGGACTTAAACTAGTTCACCCCATGCTCTTCCTGACTTGATGGTTTGTGTTAAGAAGTCTGCTCTGATTCTTATAAGTTTTTCTTTATAGGTGATCTGATTCTTTTCTCTAGCAGCTTTTAATATTCTGTTTTTGTGCTGAATTTCTGGGATTGTGATTATTATAGGTTGAGTTGTAGATTTATTTTTGTTATGACTAACTGAAGTTATGTATGCCTCACTTATTTCAATGTCAGTTTCTTTTTCCATGTTTGGGAAGTTTTCTGCTATTACTCTTCAAATAGACTTATTATGTCATTTGTGTTTTCTCCTTTCTCATTGACAGCTATTAGCCTTAAAGTGTTTCTCTTCTCATTATTCTGCAGCTTTTGAATTGTTATTTTCTGATTTCTTGTTATTTTTAAGAGGACCTTCCTTTCATGATCACTATCTTCAATACTGTCTTCATGGTCTGAGTGTCTGACTTCAATTTCATTCATATGGTTTTCCAGCTTTCAATGGAATTTTTGATTTTCTGGATATCTTCTTGAATCTGCTTCATGTATTCTAATTGTTTCCTGTACTGTTCATTCAAGGTGTCCACCACTTTCTTATGTATCTTTATCTTTTAAACCTATATCTTCTTTTGATATATTCACTATTCTTTCATTATGTTTATCATTACCATTTTTACTTGAGAGATTATTTCTGATCTGATTTCCATTACAGCTTCCTGGAGTTGTTTCTTTACTTCTGCTGGTATCATTTCAGAAATTTCAGGTGTGCAATTTCCAAATTCATCCATGTCTATGTCTCCTAGACATGGCTTGGATGGGCAGGAAGTTTGAGACTGTATTTTGTTTTTTCATTTTGACATTTTCTTGTGTGCCTCCAGATCAGCCAGATGCCAAGTCCTAGTTGCTTCCTGTGCTGGCGACTTGTCCAGCATCAGACCTCACTGCTGATGGCTGTGAGACTCTGGTCACAGACTCTCATTCCCCATGGGCCTCAGAGATGGTTCCTGGGTGTCAGCCAGTTACTGGGTGCCATTACCCAATTCCCACAGGCCACACTGATGGTTCCCAGATGACTGTGTGTCACTGGACATGGACCTCAAGTCCCTGCAGGCCTCACCAAGAATTCTTGTTTGACTGTAGGTCATTGGGCACAGACTTCCAGTCCCCACAGGACTCACTAAGGGTTCCTGGATGACCACAGGTTACTGGATGCAGATTCCCAGTCCCTGTGGTTCTTAGAGATGATTTCTGAGCATGGGAAGATCACTGCATACAGACTGTCAGTCCCTGCAGACCTCACTGGAGGTTCCTGGATGATTTTGAGTTTCTGAGTGCCCCCATTTAGAATCTAAAGATGCAAGTAGATTGAGAGGAAAGGGATGGAGGGATGTTTAACATGCTGAAAGTAATCAAAAGATAGCAAAATTAATGAGATGGTTTTCAATCAAGACTGACTTCAGAACAAGACAAATTATTAAACATAAAAGGAGTTATATATATGGATAAATGTATCAGCTCATAGATTTGAGAGAGAGGATGGGATTGCAAAGTGATTTACATGGGATGGCATGAGAGGAAGTGCTCATAATCAGAATATTACCACCTAAAGTTTTGCGAGATCAGGGTAAATGTGTTGAATAGATTCATGCTATGGAGACAATCTTGACAGTGCATGTGGGGAAAAATTTAGACTGATTCAAGCTCAGGGATGTCTAAGGACACCTGAGGATGTGACCCTGCTTGTCCAGTACAGGCACATAGTGTGATACAGTTGTGTAACCACAATTTAGCACAGGTCAATACACATTTGCTGGTTTTGACAATATGTAAGAATATAAATATGAGATTTAAAACCTGTATAAGAATTAAACAATAAAGATGCAGGTGACTCTCTGCTCTGCTTCATGTTACTTGCTGTTGTTGCTGATTTCTTGCAAATGTGTGTTCTTTATTCTTTGGACCTCACCAATGAATATCTCCCTTAGACTCCAGAGAAAGCTAACAGGGCAACTAAAACAGGAAGTGGAAAGAATGGTAGAATAAGTATGTATGAAATGAGGGGTCATATTTTAAGAGATATTAATGGCAATGCGTGTTTTACTTTTTTTTTTCCAAATTTAAACTTTCACCATTGTTTTCAATCATATTTTATGGTATAGAAATTGGAAAATAACAATAATATGAAAATAATCGTGTGTTTTTTAACATGTCCCAGAGACCTAGTCTAGTGATTTTAAATTACAGTTTTATGATTCTATTTTGAAGTAGTTGTCAACAAATAATATAAATAATGTAAATAATTACATAAGATGTTGTCATGATAATTTGTTGGCAAGTACTTTACATACTACATGTAATTAAGTGCTATAAATTCTATTCTAACTTTTTAAACAATATCTAACTCTCATTGTATCTTTCTCACAATCCTAACTCTAAATAATCAGAGCAGGTCGAAGGATCACTAATGGATAAAACAATCAAGGAGATAGCATGACAATAAATTAAAAACATAATGAAAGTTTATTAAATGAGGTTGCTGTTGGATGAATTCCAAAACTCCCATTAGTAAGTCACCACTTTTCTAATACTTCAAGAAAGAACAATAAGAAAAATTACAGAAAAATAACAGCTGTAGAGGAACATATCACAATGCACATCTTAGACATTTCCAAACTTCATATAGGACCTGCTCATACATCTTTACTTTCCCTGATTTTCCTTTAAGAGTACATTTAGGAGGCAGGACCAGCTAAAAATGTTTTTCATGCTTCAGCTGCTTGTAAATCCTCTTCACAAGTATAATTTCCATGTCAAAAAGTTAATTTACTTTCCTTGCACAAATATAAATGAACAACTAGAAAATTAGTTTTGCTTATATATTTCAAACCTCTAACTTCACATGCTATATGAAAGATAATCTGAATTTGGTAACTAAAAATATAGTACCTACTAACAGTTTCTCAAGGAAAATGGGGGTTCCATAATATGAAAGGTATGAAAGTAGCATCAAGGTTTAAGAGTGGAGAGAACATTATTTATATGGAAAGACAGAAAGAAGACAGAAAGAGGAGAAAACAGCCTTTGATCTTAAGTGATCAACACATCCAAAATACTCTAAATATATCTTCCTAAAATTGATTTTTAAATTTGGATTTCTAATCAGTACTTATTTAATTGAAGTGCTATTTATTCTGTCCCACCACCAACACAAATTCTACTGTGAACATCTCTTTACTTGTCTAAAACTTTTAATGAAATCAATACTTGCTATATATCTAAATGATTTCTGTTCTTCCAAATGAGCCTTCTATCAAGTAAACATTCACTCTCTTCTCTTTAACCCATGGAAATTTTCTTTTTAATTTGTGACCAAGTATCTATAAGATTTATGGATAACATTCTTTCTCTTACCATAAGATTACTGTGCATAAACAGTTACATTGAAGTAAGAATTTATTTTTAAAAATTGATAATTCAAATTCACAGCTTTTATTTTTGTGATTAAATGCCAAAGAATTCTGAAACTTCTCAGAAATCATGGGTTCCTTTGAATAACAGGCTGCCACATCTGATTTTAAACTATTTCTTAGTTTTTTCTTTTTCTTTTCTTATTTTATCTTCCTTTTATGCTCTATTTTTTGTTTTACATTTTAATTTTACCTATAACTTTTTTAAGATTATATTTAACTCTCATGACAAATATTTGGTATTTATTTATAATATCTGGTTTAATTACCATGTGTTCAGGAAATAAGCTCATTATGATTTTAATGTTTTGTTATTGAAGTTTGCTTTATGATCCAGCCTATTGTTCAGTTTTTTCATGCAGCCTATAAAGAAATAATGTTTCAATAATATTCTACAAAGTTATTTTAGTTCATATTTGTTAACAGCATTGTCTAGATTTCAGCATTTTTACTAATGATGTGTTTTGATTTCACTTTCTGAAAAAAATGCTTTAACATCTCCTACAATGATGAATTTTACTGCTATCTCAGTATTTTATCACTTTTTCCAAATATTGTTAAAATATTATTATTTGGTTAAAATTACTGATTTACTTTTCAAAATTAAATTTAAAATGCTAGTTTATACATAATTCTCTTATTTAGTTTTTCTTAAAAGGATTTCATCTTCATCACCTGCTACTCAATAAACACAGTAACTTGCTTTATACTTTGGAAATATGATTTCTAGATTATCTAGTTTATTTCCAGTTAACTTAGTTCTGTATGTAAAAATGAAAATAGTGGTTTGCTAGTATATGTACCAACATTTATGGACATGAGCATTTGTGTATCTATGTGTGCATACATGGAAATATTGGTATTCTATGTCCTTAAGCTTTTCCTCTCTAGGCTGCTTCTGTAGGTATTTATTGATATATTGACATGAAAAAATTCATATGATTTTTAAGGCAATTTAAGATATAGACAATGAACTAAGTTCTACTTCATAATGTTAGTAATTTTTCTTTTTCTTTTTAGTATTGGAGATTGAACTCACAACCTCATGCTTAACAGGCAAGCACTTGAGCCACTGAGCTAAATCCCCAGACCAATGTTAGTGATTTTTTAGACTATATGAGAACAAAATAAAGGAAAGCATAAGTTTACTATTTATTTGCAAAATTTATGAACCATATGGAGATTCATGGAAATAAAACATGCATTTGAGTATCAATCTATTATGGAACTATATATATTGTAAATATTGGACAAATTTTAACTATTTCATTTGATTTCAAATGAAAGTTAAGTATTTGAATATTCTGAATATTTTAATCCAAAGATTTTAAGGCAAAACCTGATACACTTCCAATTTCTAAAAAAAAAAGAAAAGGCAAAATTTTATATAGAACATGCCAAGAGAAACATTGTGCAGACCATAGTGACAGGAACAATGGAAAACTGATACATAGTTCAGAAAAATAAGGAAAGTTGATGCATTACTGTTGCCCTCCTCAGTAGTTTAACCATGTTTTGACTTACTAATTTCAACTGAAGGTGTCTGTAATAATTGTAAGAACAACACAACTTTTCAGTTTATTGGATGACATAGAATGATCACCATCCTAAGACTCATTTATATAATACTGTGTGTTTCTGAAGACTATCAGTCTTAAACATAGAGAGCAAATACCTGCTTTCTAGGGGCATTCAGAATGCTAGATTTTGGCTGAGAGGAGATAAAGCACCTTGTATATGGGTAGAAAAAGAACCATTCCTGAAATGTGATTTCTTGTGGGTAAAGGGTTATCCTTAAAGGCAATTTGTCCTCAGAAGAAGCAAAAGAGGACTGTAGATTGAAGAATATTTACTATGTGCAAGGGTTCCAGTAATAACATTGTAGTAATACCATACAAGAATGGTATGGGAGGGTAACTATGTGAGTCAACACTATGATAATGCCTTTTGGAACAATTCACAGCAAGCAGATTTCACATATGATTATGACTGACAACTAATGTATTATCTGGTAATAAATGAAAAGCTAGAAACATAAGCTTAAGTTATTACTGCACTTCCATTGACAGAGAAATTGGTTTGCTATGAAACAAGTTTACAAAAAATGACAAAAAAAGAAATGTATCTTTACAGATGCTAAATTTGATACTGCAGCAAAAATTTTAATAGATTGTGAAGAAAATATGATAAATCTATCAGAATCTACTATAGCTACATTTAGGCGAGGCATTCATTTGTTTGATTGTTTAAAATTGTTATCTTTCAGACAGCATCCAAACATGTATAATAGGATTTATTCAGTGATAAGAGATAAATACATTCTCTTCTATTTCAAAGTTTTCTAATTTTTTGTGGATGCTGTGAATCCCATAATTACACAGACTATTCTAACAAAGTGCTCTTATTTGAGTAGAATGGATATAAACTGAATGATTTATGGCTAGTAGGCCAGCATACATAAAGAGTCATAAATTTGTCAAACACTAATCTTTCAGAAAATTGTTTGCTATGTAAAATATCTCAGTGACATTTTGTAGTCATACCAGCCTGACATAATTTTAGTGCATTTTCCACAATGCAATAAGTCTGTGAGATTAATAAGAGAGACTGAAACAAATAACATTAAATTAAAAGTAAATATGTAAAAGGGTATAAATGTTCAGTGCTGCTACAGGAATTGGATGATATGAGAGGTGAGAAAATTAGAAAATACTACAGAAAAAGGTAGCCAAGTCTTTCAAAAAAATATACAACATGACACATATTCCAGTAATTATGATCATGTATCAAAATTAGAGCAAAACTTTATAATATAAACCCCCATTATTTCACTTAAATTTTTGTGGATCAGACAAATTTTACTTCCACTCATGATTATTGATACCAGCTGTTGGAGCTGTGCTCTGGTTGCTCGCTATGTGGGGAACACCTTACAATGTTTGCTCATGGACTATACAGTTTTTCACTGTATAATGGTGTGTTCTCGAGGTAAACTCCCTTGAAGAGGCAGGTGTGAAAGTTGAGGTGAAAGCAGAAGTGGACATGGAAGTAGGGATGAAGTGAGAGGCAGTAATAGAGCTAAAAGGAGTACAGTGAGAAAGAAGAAAGAAGGAAAGAAGGAAGGAAGGAAGGAAGGAAGGAAGGAAGGAAGGAAGGAAGGAAGGAGAGAGAAAGAGAGAGAAAGAAAGAAAGGGAAAGAAAGAGAGAAAGAGAAAGAGATGAGAGGTGCGTTCTTTTCATGCCTAAATCTTATAAGACATTTAGAATCATTTTTACCATACTTCTACCATACTTTACTGGTTAGAGGTGTTTCAGGCTCCCACTCAGATGCAAATAATAATAGCATAAACGTCCTTAATGGCAGGAAACAAAACAGTCATATACACAGCATTTACTTTTAAATATAACTTTCCATAGTCTACTGAGTATTTTAAAATGTTTGGCATGCTGAAAAAGTATGCATGACACAGAAAATGCAACGCTTCATAAGATCAATGGAAATATATTGATTTTATTTTAAGGAGTATGGCAAGAAATTGATGAATTT
>RJWT010014617.1:10000-20961 GCA_004365215.1 Cuniculus paca | reverse complement strand
AAGGAAGCTTGCCTTTCTCTCTCTTTCGCTTGATTTTGTTTCTTTTGGTGCCATGAACTGTTGCTCCTTGGCCATGAATCACTCAGCCCTGGAGCCGGTCAATTATGGACTGAAACTTCTACAAACTGTGTGCTAAATAAACCTTTCCTCCTTTAACTTTCGGTGTCAGATATTTTGTCTCAGCAATGAGATAAGTAACTGAGACAGCAACTTTTTCAATTTCTGAAGTTTATTAGGAAAATTTACATAGAATATTTATAATACATAACATATTAAAATATGCTTAATATATGCTAGCTACTGTTGTAATAATTTTTGCATTTTTTTCAGATTTCTTATTCATAATAACTCCTTGTTTCAAAGTCTTCTTCTATAACTCAGCAGTTTTGTTGTTTGTTTTTTAGGATTAATGTATTTCTTTTTAACTTTTTTCATTAGTTTATATTTTGTTGTGATTTTTAATATATATTTTAGTTTAGTTTACATAATATTGCTATTATGAATTTATATTTTATTATATATTCATGTTGATTACTGTTAACATAGGAGTTTTGTTTTGTTTTGTAAGACAGGGTCTCACTATATAGTTCAGGCTGGCCCTGAATTCTCTCTGTATATCCCAGGCTGGCCACCAACTCACAGTGATCCTTATGACTCATCCTCATGAGTGCTGGAATAAATGGTGGGCCCACCATGAAGAAATTTTTTTTATTTTTATTTATTTGTATTGTCATTTATTTTTCTAAATTTACTACTTGAGTTTTATCCTTTTTGTACTTCTTCCATTTTATTATTTTTTCTTATGTTACTTCATCTCTTATTTCAGTGCTAAAAGTTTGAAGGACAATATTAAATAAAAAGTACATAATGAGGAAAGAAGCTAAGGCCCCTCCTGTGAGATGACAGGCGCCTGAGCTGGGGTGAGAACAGGTACCCCCCACCCCATGAGCAACCAGCTGATTTGGAGGAACTGTATTGTTTGATTGACTTTGCAAGCCTAAAGCTGAGCAACTATTTAGAAGATAACACTATGCAATATGGCAACTATTGTAGATTTCGTACTGTCTTATTGCTGTTTTGATTTGTTTTATTGTTATTTTATTTCCTTTGAAATTAAATTAAAAATAAAGAAAAAAGGACATAATGAAGAGTTTTATTCTCCATAATTTAGTAATGATGACTATTATTTCAAAGCTAGTCAGATATTTGCCGATTTGAGATGTATTTATTTACATGCTATAAACATTTCTGTAATTAACCATTTCATTTTTAAAAATCAATATATATATATATATATATATATACATACATATTTAAGCATGGAATTTAATACTTCTATGATAGAAAAGAGTTTGTGTTATCTCCTGTATTTATATGCTTCAAAACAGATTGGAAAACTCATGGTCAATATGATCGACCAACTTCATGATCAGAATTAATTAGAGGATATATTTTAGATATAAACTGTTATGCATTGTTGAATAAATAGTTAAAATTTGTTAACCAGCCTGGATATTTGTTCTACTACTATCTGCAGTACCATGAGCTATGGTATATTCTGAAATGATACTACCACATTTCTTCCACCCCTTAGATGATAGACCTGCAAATAAAGTTCTTTATAAAAGTGAAAAAAAATTACCAACTACTGCACATATTAATTTAAAGCTCCCATTCCTGAATTATATAAAAGTAATCGTGGTGTAAAAAATACAATAATATTTGTTTGTTGGGTTTTATTATAAACCAGTGATTCTCAAGGTTGAGAGACATTTGATATGAAGGTGACACTTGGCAACATTTGAGGGCAGTTTTTTCCACCAGTGGAGGAGGTGATATGCTACTGAGATATCATGAAGGCAGAGGAGGCTGGTAAAGTTGTATAGTACACAGGTTGAAACTCTACAAAACTCAAATGTCAATAGTGTCACTTTCAGTAACTTTTATTAAAAAGGAAGAAACAATAATTTGAAGTTTTATTTTGTCTATTTTATTAGAAGACTATGTACAAATTTGAAACTGGTTTTGGCCAAATAATATATTTATATATTTTTTCTATTTTTAATACAAAATACAGAAATTTTTTATAACTTTTAAATCTCATATCAACTTAAACTCAATTCTCCCAACTAGAGCTTGGCCCACACTAGGGTCACTTGCTATGAACTCTGTGAACCCTGCAGTAAGGGCACATCACATACGTGTGATACAAATGGATATTAATTTCTTCTTCATTTACTTAATTCTGTTACCATTTGCAGAAAAGGTTTTGTAGAGTTTCACATAATACTTTACACCTACCCTTTGCTCAGGTTGGATTTCAATGTCGGAAAGAATGGTACCCTCAACATCCAATCTCCTTTAAAACAAAACCTACAAAGCATGTGAGTGTTGGGAAGAAAGCTTCAAGTGCAAGGAGTGGATTTGTAGATGGAGTTGACTATTTCGATTATGTTTTGTAAACACAGCACTGAGTGCTCAAGCGCTGAAAACCCTGATTCTGCCTTGCTTCTCAACAGTGATACAAGCAGTGTTAACTTAGACCAATTACAAGTTCAGTTATGCGATATATTTACAGTCTATGAACAGCAATTTGTACAAATGACAGCATCAAGTCAATCAAACAGTTGCTTATGGATTTACATTTATGTATACACTTCTAATAGATATAGGCTATTGAAATTAAATTCAAGCATTAATTACAACTGGTAATATCTGCATAGCAAGAGCTTACTCTTGTTTGACAACTGAGCTACATTTAACTGAAAAATTGAGAGGTTTAATTATTAAGATTATCTTTACCTCTTGTAGAAACTAATGCATTAGAAAGAAAAAAAAAAGCTCATCAGCTTAATAAATACAGCCGCTTATCTCTCAAGTATTCCCAAGAAGTAAATCCTTCAATATTTTATTGGAGCATTTCATTTTGTATTATGTGTTATATATTATATAGCATAAATGAGCAAGTGTCCTCTGAGTAACTTTAAATGCTCATCACTTTACTCATGTGTTTTTTGTTATTTTTAATTTTTTTTTGTCTGAAACCTACCATTAGGATGCTCAAAGTTTTTCTGAACTTTTATGCAGAGGAAACCTTATATCTCATTATTTAAAGTGACAAGCCTAGAGATTTTCGGCATACCTAAGAAGTGGTTGTAAATCCAGGGAAAACCATTTTTTCAACCTGTAAGGATAAGGGTGTGTGTGTGTGTGTGTGTGTGTGTGTGTGTGTGTTTGTGTAGACATGAGATAGACAAGCAGAAAAAAATCAGTTTAGAGATTTTTCCTTAAGGAACATCAAGCCCAAAATCCTACTACAAAGCAAACTGGCAGACAGAGATATAAAAGGGCCATGGACATTTCTTTTACCAATCGGCTCCTTTCTTTCTGAGATCTTACCATTTGATTCACTCCATTTAGCTCTGCCGCAACAAATCCTACAGAGATGTTAACTGATCTCCTACCTGTGGAAGCTGACAGGGACTAGTTTCATGCTGACATCCTCTGTTCTCACCTTCCTCTCCTTCCTGCCTTCTGTGGTCCTCTCACTGGTATCTCCCTGGAGCAGAGGCACGAGATACCACAGGGTTCAGCAATCATCAATGATTGGACTTCTTGGCCATGCTGGAAAGTTTATGTCCCTTGAAATAAATCTTCTGACCATGGAGAATAGGAGCACACATATAAATATTTTTTTCTCTTTCCACACAAGTCAACTTTGTAGATCAAGATTTTATAACTTCACAAGAGCATGTCCTGTGCAAGAATTTAATAACAAGCTCAGTTAATTCCTTTCAAATATGTACTTCTTCCTTTCTTAGCTCACTAATCTTTTCCCTCACTTTGGTTTGCCTCAAATTGTACTCACTGATACAAAGGAACATGTTGACTTTGGCATACGGCTCTGCTTTTGAAAGCAACTAATTTAAGATGTGCAAATAAAGGATTTAGTGTGAGTAATTGAGCTCCACTGCCCAGCACATAAGAGTAACACAAAGAAAGAAAAATATTAAGAAAATAAAGTGTCATGAATAAAGAAGGGAGGAAATAACTAAGAGGGCTGAGGTATCCAAACAACCCAACACTTTTCCATCAAAAACTAAGGTTGTTTGTATTCTGCTTTTTAATTTTTTTTCTGGAAAAAGAAATAGTAATTTCTGGAAATACAAAACTTTAAATCAAACTGAATAATGTTGAAAGAAAAGGAGACAAAGAAACAGAAAGAGAGAAAACATCTGCTTTATTGGAAACCCCTATTAACCTTATGACATTTGTCTCTCTCCCAGAGGTGCACTAGATATGACCATTCTGCTGTCACTACAGCAATCTGTATGCAGTCTATTCCATCCTAGTTTTGTGTTATTATCTAATAATGCTGTCAATTTTCCTAGATTTCTGCCAGACCTTTAAAAGTTGTAGTGCGTTAACTTTTAGTTGTAAGACTCATACTCTTATTTTCTTTGTAAAATTTTTTTTTCTTTACTTTTTGACAGCTCTACAGTTCAAGCTGGCCTTGAATTCCCTTTGTAGCCCAAGATGGCCTTAAACTTGTAGTAATATTCC
Organism: Cuniculus paca; assembly: GCA_004365215.1. NCBI lineage: Eukaryota > Metazoa > Chordata > Mammalia > Rodentia > Cuniculidae > Cuniculus > Cuniculus paca. The sequence continues at coordinate 16,398 of RJWT010014617.1, read as the reverse complement.
TGTCTCAGCCTCCCAGCTGCTGGAATTACAGGAGTGCACAACCACAGCAGGCTCTTTGTACAGTTTTGAAAAGACTAAAAATAGAAATTCCATTCAATTCAGCTATTCTCCTAGGTATCATCCCCAAGGTATTAAAAACATCACATTACAGTATTACATGTATGCTCATATTTATTGCAGCACAATTCATAACAGCTAAATCTTTTAAGTAATCTATATGTCTATCAATAGGTGAGTGGATAAGGAAAACGTGGTATTTACCAAGATGGAGAACTACTCTGCCATAAACAGTCATAAAGCTGAGTCATTGGTAGGAAAACAGATGCAGATTGAAAACAAAGTTAACTGAAATAAATCACAGTTGCAAGTTTAGCTATCACATGATTTCTTTTATATGAGTGACTCAAAGTATAAATAAAGATCAAAATAAAAGCTAATAGGAAGTAGAAAGATCTTTTTCAAATGGGAAAGGGATCAAGAGATGGAGAGAAAGAGAGAGGGGAGAGGGAAGGAAAAGCAATTAATATGTGTTATGTACATGTATCAGCTCCACCAAAGGATTGTAAAAATTATGTATTGCAACCATGTACTAATAAAAAAACAAAAACAAAAACACAAGAATGCACTGAATGTTAAAGCAACCACTATAAGGTGTCTAAAATGTACACTTTAGTAAGGTTACTTAAATAAAAACTACCAGTTTCTTGCAATTCTGCTATGTGGTTGTTTACATATGTGTGTACAGATGATTATGCAGAATTCTCACATCCTCAATAGAGATAGAAAACTTTATCTGAAATTTTTTTATTGACCCTTATTTTGTATTAATCTTTCCTGGGTTTTTAAACAAATATGCCTGTTTCCATATGTATCATATAAATTTTTCCTTATGAACAGTTTATTCAAATAACCAGTATTAGACTTTAGGAAATTTTTTTACAATTTATTCTCTTCCTCTGTAAAATTTTATCTTCAAAGTCAATCTATTTGAGGAACTGTAGGCCATTTCATATTTGTGTATGGAAAAGTTTTACATGTAATTTTGCTCATATGAAAATATCAAATGTTATTTATTCATTTTTTCATATGAATAAATATTTGATCAGTTCAAATTCACTCTGTTATGTTAACATCACTGTTTTGGACATTGCTGTGTATCTCTGTGCATACGATAACCAAGTTTCTCAGTGTGAGGCTCCAAGAGTAGGCTGATAGAAATGATGAGATGTGGTTTTCATGAAATAGTGAAAAACTTTTCCTAAGTGGTTGAATATTTATAGTCCATTTATAAGCATAAAATACGTTAAAGTTATTATTCCTCATTTTTTCCAATAGCCTGTAAATGTGAGCATTCACTTTCCTACTTATATCCTTCTCTCCTCCCTTTCCTCTTTCTGACCTTTTTTTCTTTTTTTTTTTTTGGTGTCTTTTCTTCTCAATCTCTGTTTCTTAGGCTTTGTCTCTTCTCATCTCTATCACTAATATGGCAACTTTTTGAATCTTTTCATATATTTATTTGCCTTATGCATCTTGTCTCTAAAAAATTTACTCATATTTTTGTCTCTATCTCTTATTTTTAATTTAAAAATGTTAATATATAGCCAATAACATTTTATCAATTACATGTAATATAGTCTGTTGATTTATCACTTGTCTTTTTCATTCTAATTATGAATTCCTTTATGAACAAAAGTTCTTCATCTTAAATAAAATTCATTAAAAATGTTCTACAGGAGTATACTTTTTTTTTCTTTCTTATTTTTTAATAATGATCTTTTCCTTCCATGGTAATAAAATACTTCCCCTCATTTTTTTCTCATATGTTATATATTGCACTTATTGTTGAGTTTGATATGAATTCAATTACACTGGTATCTTACATAGTTTCATTTCTTTATATGTTGAAGTAGAAGTCCTTTATCTGAGGGACAGTTGGCTAAAATTTTTTTCCACTCTGTGCGTTTTCTTCTCACTCCACTGGTGATTTATTTCAATGTGCAAAAATTTTTTAATAAGATAAGATCCTAGTTGTTGATTCTGTGAAATACTTCTGTACAGTTCATGTTTTGTTCATGAACTCTCTGCATACCCCTATGTTTTAAAGATTTCTACCTACTTTGTCTTCCAGCAGATTTAGTGTTTCTGTTTTAATATTTAGATCCTTGATCCATTTTGACAATAGTCTAGTGCATTGATACACATGGGTCTAATTTTAGTCTTTGACATGTGGAAAGTCAGTTTTTCCAGCACCACTTATTGAAGAGGCTTTCTTCCAATGAACATGTTTGGACCCTTTGCAAAGATAAGGTAGATGAATGTGTTTGTAATGTATATCCATCTTCTAATCTGTTCCACTGATGCTCAACATATGTTTTTATACAGTACCATGCTGATTTCAAGTCAGGTATTGTGATGCTTCCTTCCTTGCCTTTGTTGCCCAGGATTGCCATTGCTATTCTAGGTTTCTTTACAGATGATTTTTAATTTCACTGGAATATTATATTTTTCATTTTTTACCTGTGTTTCTTAATGTTTTAAAATTTTTTGTCATCTCTTTTTTTATTTTCAACCAAGAAACATGTAATGTGTTTTTTCTTAGGTATACCTATCAGTCAGAATTTGAAGTATTCACTAATCTGATTCTGTTGGTTCTATTTTGTAGTATTTTATTTCTCAATGTAATACCATCATCAGTACTTCTGTTGTCTTTTATATTGAGTCTATATTGTGCATTTTATTTAAAGATAAAATTTTGGCTCTCTAGGGATACACATATCTTTATGTGCTTTTTGCCTGAAAGTTGTTCCAATACAGAACCACAATAATTTTTCAATTTACACATAGCAAACTTCAAAATATCAATATTTATAAAGATTTTTTTACTCACTCATAACAAGTTTAGCACATATTTTCACACAATGTCAATGCATGCTCTTATTTATTCTTTTTCTTTATGTATTCTCTTTTGCACCAGGTTTATATCTAAAACATTTTTTCATGATACTTTATATTTTGGAAAACAATCTGCTATTGTGTAATTTCAATGCAAGATACCATTTAGTGTCTCTCTCTTTTTTTTTTCCACTCCATAACTCTGTGCAACTCTTACAAAAGAACACATGAGGTTATCATTGTCAAGTATCAGTAGATTTTAGGGGGCAAAGGTGAGTTTTGAAGTTTTCTTTCCACCTAATGTTCAACTTTCATTTGTTTTGGTCTCTGAGTGTATTTTTTTCCAATTGAACAATTCTTTTGAAATATCATTTTCAACTTTTCTCATATCCTTTAATTGCTTGATTGTGTAAGTCAATTAACTATGTGTCACATTGTGTGTTGTAGAAGAAACAAACATTTCTTTCTTCTTCTCTGAATCTTAATTAAATTTACTCAAACCCATGAAATGTTACTGTTGATCTTTATCTAATTTCTAGCCTTACCATGAGGTAGTTTATTGAAGCAGATGTTCAATAATCAAGGCAATGATGGTATGGCTGTATTTTCCTTCTGTTGAAATGATCATCATGATAATATTTGGTTCACGGAATAAGACAATTGGGGAAGAGGAAGTCAGCAGTTTCATTTAACATGTTATAGTTAAAAATCATTATAGAGATTTCAAAACAGAATTTAAATTAGCATGTCAATATATAAACATAACGATAAAAGTAGATATGGAGGAAATGGTAATATAGCAACAAAGAAATGACATTTAAGGTTATAGAGTTAGAAAAATATTGCAACGGGAATGTGCAGACAGTAGTGAAACAATGCAAAATCAGACATCTAGACACTTTCATACTTAAAAGTTAAATAAGAGGGAACTTCAAGAGCTCCATCCCCAGAGATGAGGGACTTAGAGTTGATTTTCATTAACGTAGCATGATCACATAAAAATAAAGGTACTTAAATTTTGGGGATTGTTGGAATTTTGGCAGATGGGAAAGCTATACCAAGCTGCCTGTAGATAGTTACATGACCAGACAGATTGTATTTTGAAATGTGTGAAGTTTACAAACACAAATGATAGCACTATGCACACTGAGATTATTCTGTCAAGAATCATATTAATGTAGGCAAGAAAAACACATTCTTATGTCATCATATAAACTTAATTAAGAATGCCTCTCAACTGTCAGTTGATTAGAGAAAGTGACACCAACAAATAAGGTTTTAAAGTTCATCTATAGCTCAGTCAATAGGAAGCCTGAAACTGAAGACACTACTTAACCTTTCTGCACCTCATCTGACCTGTTGGTCTAATGAATATAAAATGATGTTAACCTCACAAAGGTGATGAAAGAATTGAATAATTCGCATGTCATAAAAAGGACTGGTGAACACAGCAACAAAAAGATATGTAGGCTATGACATGTGGTTACAAACCATTTTTGGTTTGGTTATTTTTACAAAAATCCTCAACTGCACTGCTCCTCTAAAGAGAGACCTTCTGACATGAGACAATGTGTGTAAAGTGCAAAAAAAAAAAAAGCCGAGACAGTCTTTAGCACTGAATATTAATTTAAGCTGTCTGATGATAAGGAATTGTTTATTTATATGATTTGTGAATAGCAACTGTATTTTATGGAAGTTGATACTGTTATTTCTAGGTTGCTCCATTTGCTGTTTCTTAAGGTTGATTTAACAGATCTTTGGTATTTCAGCAGTATTATTGCAAAGAACTTGTATTTTCAACAAGTCACTGCTTGTTCAATGTAGCATATCTCTTTCACTATGGCTTAGTCTTCCTAAGGTAAATCTTCTTGCTGTACTGCCTATGAATTGCTAGGATTTATTCATCCAATGAAACTAAAAGTTAATATTCTTAGCAATGAAAAAAGAAGAATCTTAGGACTTTTGATCCTGTCTAATCCTTATCTATATTTTTCCCTCACAGACAACTACATTGGATATCAGAATGCCACATAAAGAGAAAACTCTAGCTGGGGCATTCAAATTCTTATCCTTAGAATTACACAATCAGTTCAAAGGAATAAAGGAACTTTGTGCTTCTTATTTTGTTTTATTCTCCATTTTTTCAGTTGAAGAGAATTTTTTGATCAAAAACAAAATCATTAGACATGCTAGTTAGTCACTGATACAAGTGCAAAAGGTATAAAGTAAAAGTGTGACAGTTTTGGTATATACAATTGAATAATATGGAAAACAATAAAAATTTACATATATTTTAAGATGAAAAAGAACATTACTCATCTGTTGCTGAGTATTTACACTGTTTCCACTTTTTCAGTATTTTAAGTCATAGCATGATAAACATCTGCTTTGATCCACATTTTGTGTTGTTTTTCCATAAATTCTTATTACATGATTATTTCATAAATAAACATTTCTTTCTTTTTCCATGCAAGTTCATTAATTCTAAAAGATTATATAAATGGGTTAATTATTTTTAAACAGTTTTTGAGAAATAAAATTTATATACTATATGATTCATCTGTTCAAAGTGTGGAATTCAAGGCTTTCTGAAATACTACATTATTAAATTTCCAAATGGTGGTAAAATATGCAGCACATAAAGTTTGTCGTTTTAGTAATTTAAGTATCTTATTTAATAGCATTAGTTACATTTGCACTGTTGGACAACCATCATCATCTATATTCAAAAATTTTGGATTGTACAAATAGAAATTCTATAGCTATTAATTCTCAGCTTCCTCTCTGCTAGTCTCTAATCTACATTTTCTATAAATTTATTCATTCTAGATATTTCATGTAATTGGTATTGTATATTATTTGTCTTGCTTACTTCAGTTACCTTTCAAGTTTTGTTTGTGTTGTGGGGTGTATTAACTTTTCATTCTTTTTAATAGCCAAGGGGCCTGGGTACAGCTCAGCAGCATGGCGCATGGCTGGCAAGAAAAAGTTCCTGAGTTTAATTCCCAATTCCAAAAAGTAAAAAATTAAAATTAAAATAAAAACCACACATCTTTTTAATGGCTGAATCATATATGTGTTATACATATATATACACAAGTTATATATGTAATAAATTATAACTAGTTATAGATGTGACAAATCATATATAAAACAAATTATACATTTATTTATATATTTATATGTTCATATATTTATATATAGATCACAAACCACATTTTGTTAATCTTCCCCTATGTTTATGAATCTTTGGATTATTTCAACCTTTTGTCTATTGTGGATAATACTGTAAGTGAGACTTGATAGAAAGGCATCTGTTTGAATCCCTAATCTTATGGGCCAAACTGTGTTCTCCTTCATTTCATATGTAAAACCCTAACTCCCTGTCACTTCAGAATGTGATTTATTTGAAATACAATCTTTAAAGAGATAATTAAGATTAAACTAGATCATGGCATGCACCCTTTCCTGTTAAATCAGTGTGCTTACAAGAAAAAACAGCAAAC